>JACJUY010001379.1:61010-90077 GCA_014220935.1 Platorchestia sp. MABIK | reverse complement strand
CTGGCAGAGTGGCTGCGTGGCTGGCAGAGTGGCTGGCAGAGTGGCTGCGTGGCTGGCAGAGTGGCTGGCAGAGTGGCTGCATCATCAAAGCTCAAATCAAAGGAGCGCTGGTGTCGCGCTTGGCAGTCTCTTCTGTGCAGTGTTGTGGTGTAACAGGTCTCAACAGATGCTTCGTGACAGCTTTCAGGAGCTCGAACTGGTGACCTGTGAACGGGGTTCACCAGATGCAGAAGTGACGAGTTCTAGCGCCTGCGTAAACGTGCAAAGCAAGCGTATGATGTGATTACAAGTTTTGGTTGTCGGAACTTGTGACTACGCTGATATCGAAGTGCACTCGTTAGAGCTAACTAGTTTGCTCTCGTGTTCTTAAATCACTGTGTCACATTCGAGTGGTTGCTGCTATTCGTTCGAATAATCTAGTTTTAAATGAACAGGGGAAACGTATCTCAGACCTCGTATTTAGTTCACTCGTACTCGAGTACCAAGTAATTGAATCGTGTATCTGTGCTACGGATCTAATCTTACAATGTATTTATAATGTGACGGACAGGTCGACAACCTCGGTTCTCTTTAGGGTGTAGATTTGTGATCCTGAAGCTCTCGTACCCAAACAATCAAATTGATAACTTTTGAGGCCGGAAACCTGGAACGTGTGATCATTTGTTACGTCAGATAGCTGCTACTTTAACGTACAATATTATCGTATAATAATTAGTACACATCTATCCAAATGTGACCCTTCTGAGTGGCTTGAAAATTCTAAGAAAAATTATCAAAGTGTTTGGTTTATGTCGAGGGGAGAATGATTTTTTGTTCATGGCAAAAATGCCATAATTTTTTCGACAGAAATACTCTCTCGATCCACAAAATTTATAAAAAATGAAAATATCACCATATCAATACATTCAACAAAAAAAATCACGTACGAAGGATTTTTGTACTCACGAACTAAAGAAATAGATGAGTTCCTGACTGGCCACTTTTTCAAGCTGAAGTCCTAAATTTCATATATTTTAGAATCATTTTTCGCAAAGAAAACCAGATTCAGCTTCCTAACACCGCAATCCACGATTTTACAAACGTGCCTCCAAATAGCTCGATTTTAAACTGTGTTAGAGAGAACGCACGTAACTCATGTTAGCGCACGCAGGACACTAATGCCAGCAACTGCCTACTTCTACATATAACTGCCTCTATTGTCCCTCTGCCTGCAGCGTGAAGACTTAAGCTAAATCACCAACTCGCTATGACCGGACCTGCCTTCATTCTATCAAGAGCAGCGAGGCGAGAGCTGCGAAGTGACAACGGCCAAGTTCACTCGCCTGAGCCTATCCCAAAACCTCGACATTCAAACACTTCTGTACCTGCCGGCAGAGATGCTCAACCCCTCATGTGTATGACTCTCGTATCTACTAGAGTGCTTCTCGGTCGATAGCAGTAATGGAGGCTCGCTCTCACGAGCGTGCTTTGAAAACACGTTTTGCAGTTGCCCACTTTTAGGTCGTGTTGCTAGATGAGGTTTGCCCCGAGGCCTGGTGCGAGGGACGGACTGCTATTCTTTGAAGGAGTGATTTTTCTATCGTGGTGTGACAGTTTTATTGCGTCTAGGATTGATTTTTTCCATCGCGGTGTGACAGTTTTATTGCGTCTAGGATTGATTTTTTCCATCGCGGTGTGAAAGTTTTATTGCGTCTAGGATTGATTTTTTCCATCGTGGTGTGACAGTTTTATTGCGTCCAGGATTGATTTTTTCCATCGCGGTGTGACAGTTTTATTGCGTCTAGGATTGATTTTTTCCATCGCGGTGTGACAGTTTTATTGCGTCTAGGATTGATTTTTTCCATCGTGGTGTGACAGTTTTATTGCGGCTAGGATTGATTTTTTCCATCGCGGTGTGACAGTTTTATTGTGTCTAGGATTGATTTTTTCCATCGTGGTGTGACAGTTTTATTGCGTGAAGGATTTATTTTTTCCATCGTGGTGTAAGTGACGCTTCGATTTTTATTGTAGGATTGATTATTTCCATCGTGGTGTAAGTGACAGTTAGTTGTTCATTGTAAGGTTATTTGTCAGAGAATGTTTTCCTTGATTTGCATAATGCACGGGTGATGCTGACTGGGCAATTAAGAAATTCATCAACGATAGGTACTGGTTGTAAAATTTTTCATTTACGGACTTTCACATGGATCTGTGATTGAAACATTACACAGCATAATTCCCACCCCATCATAGACTTTTCGGGCATCAGTCGTCCAAATCTTTTCATTCTTTGGTGAAATAAATCGTGAGGTACAAAACATGGTCTCTATACTTAAAAATCTGTTCCGAGTAATTAGAAAATGAAATGGTCCATACCCCATCAATTCAAATGTACAGTGTGAAAGTTTCGAGCCTGCTTCAACCTCACGTCTACTATAGTAGAGTGTAATGTGGCACACTTTAGTTGGGAACTGGTTAGTCAGGACCACTGAAGGAAGCATGCAGGGTTTACTACGATACTTCAGTTGAAATGGGTCACTTCTGAACACAAAGTACAGCAGGGTAGACACCAATCACATTTGCTAGTGTAACTCGAGCAAGCAAACTAAAATTCACGGGAGTTTTAAAAATTTAAGACAAACGTGTTACCTGAAACCGACCTTGCGTGCGCTGACCGTACACTGTTTAATGATTGAAATGTTACCGACGACGTACATTGATTGCACATCAATGCACTTGAAACTAAGTAAACAGTGATATTGCAGTCATTCGTGGTGTTCTAAAATGACAAATGTCGATCATAAAAAAGTAAAATGCTTTCAGTAACTTTCTTTGAAAACTGTTCCGATATTTTTAGCAAATAAAAATGGGAATTATTTTCCTCGCGTAAAATACTGAAAACTCTAAAAACAACGAAAACTGGGCGAATTGTGTTTAGGACGAAGCTCAAGGACACAGTGGCGTGCAGTAGAACTGTTTGAATAATTATGTGGTGTGTCAGGCGAACAAAGATAAGCAATGTTTTCGAGTGTCGTGCACGGAATGTTTTTCATTCTTACAAGAACTTGTGTCTAGCGAATGATGTCACTGCGCGGCACCGTATCAGATTCTTTCTGTTGGCGGTGAATGATGGTGATTTTCCGGGCCGTCAAGTTGACAAAACGAGGTCATTTACGAAAATACTTACAGAGTACGAAAACACTGACCAAGTACGAACTGAAGTCATGTGAACGATTTCACAGTGCGTGTTATTTCTGTGGCTGATGAAGTATTTTGGGGATTCATCTGATATATGTGAATGTCTTTGTATCTGTTAAATTTGTTAGCTTTTCACGTTGATCCTTAAATACGAAATCCCAATTTAAACTAACTTGTGCATTTGTTTTATAAAAACAAACAATCGATTGATCAATGATTTTCAAATTTCTTCCACTCACAGCTCGTTCCATGAGTTAGGGTGTCTTGCATCTCTTGCTTCTTGTGAGAAAGTGTGTGCAAGTAAAGCGTAAAAACTTGATTTTTAAATAGATACCTTCCATGCTCGACGCAAGCACTCTAGAAAGCTTTTAAACTTTTCAATTTTTTAATTTTTTGTCCTACATTTTTGTTACTTTTGAGTTTAAATAAAAGTAAACTATTTTTTCAACTAATTTTTCATTTTTAGGTTACTTTCCTAACTGCGTGTTTTTACTTGTCGTTCTATAGTTGTAATTTTTCACCTCAATTTTCTTACTAGAGCTCACTCTAACTCTTCACCTTCTGCTTCTCCTTTCCTTTTTTATTTTTTCGTTGATGACCTCGTGTCATTTGGCGTTGCTGATTTTTGTGTAATCGCTACCTCGTGCCGCTGGGATGTATCGCTTATCACAATTGCGACGATACGGAGGGTCCCAAACCACCACCCAGTTCGGGGGCAGCTCTAAGAAAGAACCAGAAAAGCCAATGGGTTCCGCTGTGTCTCTTTCCTCTGGTACAACCTCGAGACCGGTGCACACGAGAACGGTCGACGATTCTGCCGTCAACGTCCGTGGTCGAGGTTACAATGATGCATCACCTTCCAATTACACCAGTTCTGCCAACACTGCTTCTTCAAACGCCTCTGCGTCGAATGACAGCTATAGTCGCACTGGATCTTCTAACTATGGGAGGGGCACTGAAGAAGCTTCTCACAACTCGTCTAGAGATGGGCCATCCAAAGGGCCTTCTAATTCATCAGAGAATTACACAAAATCTAGTGTCGCTTCTTCATCTCCCCAAGAAGACCGGAAGACCTATTCTCAGCACAATGAGATTCAGAATCGAGCTCCGAATTATAAAAACTCTGATGCTGTCACTGAATCAACTTCAAGTAAGTCAACCAATATTGGTACAAACTCAACTTCCCGCACTGAGCCTTCAACAGCCGTCTCTGCTAATGCGGTAATAAAAACTGAGTTCCATCAAAAAGAAGAACGCGATATTCCCGAAATGGTCCAGCGAGAGCCCACACCATCGGAAAAGTTTGATTTCCAAAAAAGTACTTCTCCAAACAGGAGCCAAAGTTATTCTGAAGCAATTCAAGATCATAGTCTTCACAGCGAAACTGAAGAAGAGGAAGAAGATGACGAGGAAGAGGAAGAAGAGGACGTTAAGATGGAAAAAGAGATGAAGTCAGAAGGTTCCGAAGGAAACCAAACGAAGGATGAAATGCAAGAAAATCGGGTCGAGGCGGATGAGTTCAGTGAACAGGAAGAGAAGAAAGATGACTTCTCTAATGATGAAGCGGACTCAGACGAAGAATTCTGCGCAGAAGAGCCTGACGGCGATCCCAATGATTCCGGCTACGATTCTCATGAAGGTACAGCCTAATTTTATGATGTAATTGTGTTTATTATTAATTCTTAGTTGAAGAAAGTCTTAGGAGCGCTTCGATAGTGGCGCAGTCATTTTGCTATCATTGTTTCTCTAATAATTTAAATTTTGCGATAGGTTTAGAGCAATTGCTTAAAAGTATTTTTTCTTAATGGTTGAGTAACGTTCCTTAGTTCCTTATGTGGGCCTTAGTTCTCTTCCCAAGCCACGATTTTTGCGTTACTGGCCCAGTCTACCACATGCGGTCCAAAATTTTCGTGTTTTAAGAACAAGGATATTTTATTTGAACCACAAAATAGAAATGTATTCTTATTTCATATCGAGCATGCCTACTGAATCCGTATTCATTTCGGACAAAAGGACTCGTAAATTTTTGTTCATTAATTAACCCTGCACGATAAGACCTGGCTAGACAACGAAAGAGTTTCCTTTCCTCCAATCCCGAGAAGGCTTAACATCAATAGCGAGATGCCGACTTGGCTTGGAGGGCTCTTCCTGTCATCAGCCCTTGTGTGGGCTGCAGCCGATGTCTGGCAGTTCTCACCAACCATAACTGAGATGTAAAACTGAGGTAACACATGGAGGGGAAAGTAACATGACTCAGTGGTGCTGCTGGTCAACATGAGGTTAATGCTGAATGTGGATGTTCATACTAAATGGGGTAATGTGAATTACAGTTTATGGAGAACATGAAAATGAATCGCGTTTTGACATAAAGTTTTCTGATGAAGTGTAGGTGGCGACTGCATTTTTTTGGTGCCCCAGCGATCTATTGTTCCCGCGTAAAAATTAATTTGATTTAAAATTTATGAAATTTACAACGCCTTGCTGATCTCATGATTAGTTTAGTTACAGAATACTGTACGCGATTATATATAATCTTGATATTTTTTTCTCGGTGTTAAGCTTTCGCGTAGCTTAAATTCAGAAATGCTTCTTTGATATTTACAACGTGTGTTTTCTTATTTTTTTGTGAACAAGTAATATTCATGACCTAAAGTAATGGCAAAAGTCGTCTAGTTAGTTATCGGTTAAAAAAAATATTCACCGGTATGTTACTAGAGATGCAATATTTTAAGAAAAAATTGATGGATCTATTAAAAACTTTCTTCAAGTTTAGTGCATCACAATTTGAGACTTCAATACGCGAGTGTGTTGGGTCTTACCTTACAGGAACTTCGCTCGGGATGACGTGAAGCCTAATTCATGTAAATTAACTATTTAATCATTTAATTGCTTTACTTAAACTCAATTTCAAATTAGTTGGTATCACGTTTGCCATTCTTTTAGCATCACTGAGCCACGGTGAGAATTACTTTTAAATAGAAATAAACTACATAAACAACTCTCATACCGAAGTCCATCAATCTTGTAAATATGTTGCTGCAAACACACATAGTTTTGGCGTGGCATTATACTAAGGAATCATGGAATGTGCTTGTGCATATTTTGAGCGTTTATTCAACACACTAGGGACACGCAAGGTGCGCAACCAACGCATCATTTCTCAATTGTTTGACTCACGTTGCACAGGGCATTTTATTTTGAGGAACTTGTGTTTACCAAAACTGATGTGAAGGTTTCTACATACTTGGGGTAGATGTTGACCCAGAGGATACACGGCAGCTCGATTTTAGCGTACACACAAGCAAGCGGGTGCTCAACGCGCGATGTTTTCGCGAGTTTTGCAAGCTGTTTTTCCTTTTCAATTGCTGAATCGCTTGTGTTTTATATAAGCAAAGATTTTTTAGTAAGGTACACAAGGTTGTAATAAATTGAATTTCAAAAAACCGGGCTATAAATGTAGGGGAAAAATACGAGCAGATTGTTAGAAAACATTGCCAAAACATGATATTCGCATAGGTTATTTTTCTGGGATAATTTTGATTGTCGTGGATTTGCAAGTTAATTTCAATGGCTTCATGTCCACGTTCCCTTAGCTTTGATCGACTTAAGAGTAGAGAATACTGACAAATTTAACATTAGTTTTACCTCATTATTAGCATGCTTCAATAAAGGGAAAATGATTTCTTACCACGGCAGAGGGACTGAACTCGAAGTGCAATAATTTAAAGATTTTTTTATTTTCATTTTGCTGATATTGACTGATTCGGACATCCGCCTGAAAACATCGCATCGCTTGTACAGTAGAATGCTGTTCTAAAACATAGCAAGATCTTTTTCAATTAACTTGAATTATATGCCACAACGTGACGTTTGATCCTTGTAGTTTGTACCTGATCAGAATATGCGAATTTTAGCCCAAGTATAGTTGTCAGCAACGATCACAAGAATATCACGCTTTCAATGTGTGTGTTTTTTTTGTTCGCTCCATAGATCATAAATATTGAACTCTGTGCTGAGTTTCCACTGCAGAAATATTGACTTGTAGGGCGGGCGGAAACTTGATATATGTGACGAACGGCCTATTTCTGACTTGTCGGACGGAAGCCGCTCTTTTATACCGCGTGATTTCTTGGATCAGCTCTCGAGCTGAAGACGAATTTACAGTCGGCCATAAACAATTTGGAGACGAGGGGAATCCTTTGCCATCTTTTATTCCTTCCTTGACATCCTTCGACACCAATTTGCTGATCATCACTCATGGTAATCACTGAATTCGTTTCCTTTCTGACGACAAACATTCAGTTTCTTTTACAGTTGTTTGTGATGAAATCAGCCAGCGTGAACAAGAGAATGGATACGATGGGTCAAGCTTTTATTTCTATTTGTTGGTATCTAAATGTCCTACTCGGACTCATGTGAAATGATGCTGAACGGCTTATCTTTCCCGCTCGTAGCCACACGTTACAATAAAACTGTTCTGGTCGCACTTTCTAACGAACTTGTACAGCAAACCAGTGAACTGACAATGGTACTTGCAATTGAAAAATTCGAAGTAACTGCTATTTTAACAGTTGAGTAAGTTATTTTTGGTAACCACTGAGTACTAGTCTGTTCATTTTTTGGCAACTATTAATTTCGAGCGCATTGATCTTTGCACAAGTGTGAGCGCGAGTCCGTTCGAGTACGAGTCTGTTTTTTTTTATGATATTGAGACCGAGTCTTTTGTTCTTGATGATATTGAGGCCGAGTCTTTTGTTTTTGATGATATTGAGACCGAGTCTTTTGTTTTTGATGATATTGAGACCGAGTCTTTTGTTTTTGATGATATTGAGACCGAGTCTTTTGTTTTTGATGATATTGAGACCGAGTCTTTTGTTTTTGATAATATTGAGTGCGAGTCGTTTGCCTCTGATAATATTGAGTGCGAGTTTACTGTTTTAAATAATATTGAGCGCGTGTCTTTTATTTATGATGATATAGAATGCGAGTTTGTTGTTTTCGATAATATTGAGCGCGAGTCTGTTATGTTTTGACAGATGTTGAGCACGACCTTGTTGATTTTACCCAACTGTAAGTCCATCGGAACGGGGTGCGACACCCACAAAATTTCAAGACTCAAGCAGCTCTGCGGTGCAATTTTATCTCAATTCTTCATGTTTGCCGTGCATGGAAAATTTGCAATAGATGCTGGCAAATGTATCTTTTTTGTATTTCCACTGTTATTTCTGTAGTGGGTATTAGAAATACGCGAGACGGAACGTTAGTTTAAAAATCATGCAGTTTGGGGAGTGAATATACTCCTAAATAAATTTATAAACATTCAACAGTCTGGCTGGAAAGATAAAAAATATCAGCATTAGCTGACTGTCCTATGCTATTCTTAACATGCTATTTCTTAACATGCTGATAGATTTGGGGAGTGTTTTAACTTTCATTCTGCATTCAGTTCATTATGATTTTTAACCAAGAGTATGATTTATGGTCACTCCGGAAGTGATAAAACATTCTGATTCATCCTGACAAAACGAATTGCTTATTTTAGGCCTGAGATTTGTGCCTGATGAATAGCTATCGTATAATTTTTGCCTATTAAGTGTTCATAAATCCTGTTCCCATCAAAGTAAATTTCTCCCAGCACGTGTCTGCAGTTGTCCCTGTGTTTATCTTCGTCGGTCTAGCAGTTCACCAAACGTGCGGCCCGTCACCTAATTTGTTATCACTGTACAGGCGTCTCTTTGAGCTATCCCGTTTATCTGTCGAGTTTCTTAGCGCCTGAAAATGTCTTAATGAATCAACTCAGTAAGTTCCTATAGATGGTAAATGACTCGTGTGGTGTAAATGATCAAATTTATTCACAAGTAGACACGAACATGCAACAGCTGACTCATCAGCTCATCACAGATGGGCTTGCACGACACTCATTGTGACGTGTTGTGGCTTCATCAGGACAGTGCAAAAAGCAACGCCGGGCTGTTGCTTGATGTGCTGTACAAGCCTAGCTGTGAGATAACCGTGCTGGATCTGGAGGGATGTCCTAAGTTACATTCACTGTTCTAAAAATGTGTGTGCTGTTGTGAGTTTAATGCTCTCTTTGCTTCCTCGTTGGGAGGGTAGAAGCGGCCATCACATCGCCTTTACAACGCTGTTGTGAAGTTCACCACATGCTCTTCTTCTCATTTCTCACTCCTGTTCTGTGGAGGTCCTTCTTGCGCTAGAATACCCTCAGGGGGATATCACTATTGTATCTATGAAAATTACCTCTTCCGGGGAGAAAATGTGAGGTCCCGAGCTGAGAGTTAGGTTGGCTTGGCCTTATTTTTGTTGTAATAAAATGTGCTTTTGTTTTGTTAAGTGTCATAATAAATAATAAATATGTTGAGCACGGTTTTCAATATGTTTTCGGTTTTCAGTTCAATGCAGAGCTGCACTGTTTTTGTCCTTTAGACTGACTTTTTCAACCTTTATCGTGTTTCCTAACCTTCCTCTCGACTTACTGGTCTAAGGCCGGAGGTTCCTGTGCAGGAACACACCTTGTGCATAGATTTCGCGTTCTTTTAACTCCGTACTAAATGGTGCCTTCATCCTTCCTCTCTTTGAACATCTTTGTTGTGTTCAGGGAGGCTGAAACTAACTTAAAACCAGTCAATCATTCTTGCGCTAGAAATGAAAACCTGATCATATTTTTTTCTGTCTAAGCTTTTTTATTCTTTATCTGTTATCACCGCTTACAAAAATCAAATGAAGACCGTAAACCGAGAGTGAAGAGAACACTCACGATCATGCATCTTTTTCATGTGCAGTGTCAAAGACGAGTTAATTTAGATGTACTTTCAATAGTCGGATTTGCATCATAAATTAACCTTCATGCTGAAATTCATTAGATTGTACGCATTTTTGAAGCACAATTTACAAGCGAAAAATAAGTAAAAAAGAAATCCTCGATGGTCACCTGAAATAAGCAAGGACCAATGGCTCAAAATTTTAGCATCATAACCGCTTCCGGGAGTGATCTATTTCTATTTTCCCTCAAAGTAGTTCCAAAATATTACATTTATTGGTATAAATGCTAGAAGACGGGCGTAATTTAAATCTATTTACCACTAAGTTATATCAAAATATTACATCTATTGAAGTAAGAGCTGGTTGAAGGCGTAATTCAAATTTATTGCCCAGTAAACCAACACCAAAATATTATATTTATTGTTATAAATCCACGTTGACGGGCATGATCTAAATCTATTACCTATTAAAGGATCAACAAAATATTTCACTTATTGGTATGAATGCTGGTTGAAGACGTCCTTGCATGTAATCAAACACGACATGCTGTCGTGATGGAGAGCACAGCCACGGGTGCACTGGCCGCAGGTTGTTTGAAGTTGCGTCCCGTGATCACCTGTTTTTTGCGAATAGCTTGAACCAGTGCTAGTTGAACATATTTATTAAAACAGTACGTAAGAGTACATAACAGACTCCTGCATGTTGTGCGTGTAGGGATCACATTGGGATGCCTTTTATTGACGATTTAAAATATGTGATAAATGTGCTTGGAATTACAGAATTGTTCTTAAAATGATATTAGTAATTCAAAACTAACGATTGAGTCAAGTATCCAATTTCCGACTTTTGGCATTAGCTGTTGGGATGAATTAGTAGCAGGTGATATTTTTAAGTTACCGACCTGAGTGTGCCATTGTAGGTGAGCTATGGAGAGACAAACAATGGCATGCATCTTTATCAATGGAGTCGAGCTGAAAACATCATTCAAGGGCCATGAAGAAAATACAAATTAATCAGAGAATGCGTGCATTCTTCGAATGAATTGGAAAATTTTCCTCTCCTCTCAGGGGGATACAGCTATTGTGCCTGTACGAATTAGCGCTCCCAGGGGTAAAATGTGAGGTCCCGAGCTAAACGTTATGTGGGCCTTCTTTTTAAAAATTAAATATGTGCTTTGTTTTGGTTATATAGGACCATCTTTTGTTAGTTCACTGCTCACCTGTTTTTTGCATCTTTAACTTTCTTCCTAAACTTTTATTTTTTTTCATAGCTTTTCTTCTTAACTTTCAGTTTCTATGGGCAGGGAATTTTGTGTGCGAACACACCTCGTGCATAGATTCCGAGTTCTCTGAACTCCATCCTAAATGGTGCCTCCATCCTCCCTCTCTTTGGAACGCCTTTGTTGCGGTCAGGGAGGCTTAAACTTACTCATCTAACTTAACTGAAATTTTTTCGCTCTGTAGAGTAGAAATAGATCAGTAGAACACAACGCCTAAAGAGGTCCGCATTTCAACCTAGAACTGAAGAGATCAAGCGGAATAATCCATCTCAGACCTAGTTGATGCGTAGCCAAACTTCGCTCTTTCAGCTGTGTCAGTCTGGAGATCGAGAGTTCAAGGATGCTCAAAACTGAAATGTATTGAAACCTTAGACGAAGTACCTCCTTATTTCTTCTTTCATAGAAGGTTGGAGAAGGCGATGATTATCTGAAACAAAATACAAAATGATTCGAGAGTTATGATGATATGAAGAAATCACACGGAGTGTACTGCTCGCAAACAGAACTAGAACGTTCTGATTCAAGGTTCTAACACGATAATCAAGAATGTCGTTTTTGCTTGTCATCAATCTATCACGGTTCTTTTAATGAGCTGAAAAATAAATCTACTTTTTCATCCCTGTAGAGTTTAATTGTGTTGGAAACACTTCAGCAAATTCAAGTCCGATAAATCTAAACGTTTTTGTGCTTTTTCGATGTAAAGCTCATTGTCAGGTTAAAAATCGCCACCGGCATTTGAGCGCAAGAGGTTTGCGTAATCCAGTTCAGCGTATTAAAGTTTGCGTGGGGGCAAATCACCGCAGCATTTGAATTTTTGGCCGAGACTGCGATGCGGCTGCGCAAAATTGCACTGCTTCGCGCGGAATTTCAGCTCTTTAGGCAGCTTGCGAGATCAAGTGAATATTTTTGCGCAGCGTCGGCGCTGCCAGCCGCGTGAATGTGACGCTGATTGGCGGTGGCCAACCTCGATCACGCCGGCTGTTGGTATAGCAGGCGGACACTGTTGTTGCTGCATCTACATCTATGTAGTATCTACAATGCACCATCGAAGTATCAAGATAGAACATGTTCTATTTGCTGTTATTTGCAGCATAATATATTCAAAGCCACCTAACATAAGTAGAGGTAGATTTGTCTTTCATTTGTTTGATCGTTTGAGCTAATATAAGAAGCCTTCAGAGCGTAATATCTGTGAAGATCTTGGTTTTAGTCACTCTCTTAGGAGATACGTATTCTTTAAAAAAATGTGCGCACACCTGTTTGGCGACTCAATGGACTTATGCATTTATTCCTGAAATACCGCCTTCTTCTCTTTGCGCTACGAGTGTGGCGCTGTTCATTCTCGTCCTTTCCGCTGTTATGACAATTATCTCAAAAAAATAGAAGACAAGTTTTAGAGACCAAGTCGAAAATGGGTTGAATTTAATCTATGAATTTTGTGAATCAAATTCAAATCTAATGTTATCATAAACTTTTTGTGAATATCTGATAACTGGAGCAGAACTGTTTTTGAAGGTTCGATTTTTATTACAAATTGAAATTAAATTATTTTGTTTTTTACTTAACATTAAAACTCAATTGTTTGGGCGAGCATAATTATAGCCTGAAACTTTTGTTAAAGCCTTCCTTATTCGCGATACGAAATTTATATCAAGTATGTATGTTTGCCAGTAATAGAGTATTTTTAATTAACGCCATTTCGAAAGTTAGAGCACTAAAGGTAAAATATTTCGTAAAATAGATCGATAATACTTAATTAAATATTTATCCTGAATAGTCAAAATTTTACTCATATTACCATCATTACAAGCACCGTTTTCAGACTGGCGCTGGCATCAGGTTATCACCGGCATTAGAACATGGACGGAACTGCGCCTCACTGGGAACTAAGAAAAAACACATTTGGGCACAAGCTCGACAAGGAATGAAATATATGAGCCGTCTTGTTGAGTGTGCCATTAATGGCACGTGAGGCAGTAAAGGATTAATGACTTATAAATGTCAGATAAAAAAGTGTTCCTCCAGTCATAATTGGCCATGCGTTAAATTAATTTCGATTTCACTGTTTTTCACGTCTACTTTTGAACAGAGTCATTCGTGCTGTGATAAAAACAATTCATTGTCTTGGGAGTGTACGGGAATTTATTGATCGCACTTGATTCCTTGTACTCCTGTTCATGTTTATGTTTACATCAAATGTAGAATTTATTTACCAAGTGTTCACGGTAAATTTACTATACGAACTATATCATATCAATCTTATTCATTAATCATCGTCTTTATTAACGGGATATTTGTGTTGAAGTTACAGAAAGACTTCATTTCCCTGCGAGTATGCAGAAATTTTCAATATGCTGTATATTAATTGAACTCCTGCCGTACCCGGAAGCAGCCCACGATGCTCTGGTGTCCATGTTTAGCTCACTTTTTTCAGACAACTAAAAAATTCTAAATACACTGACTACCATTTCTAGCCCTTGTACAGTTACTGGCGAGAAGACCGAACTGGGGATTTACATTCAGATGGCCTGCTACGAATTGGTCGAGTATTTCATCGAGTTATGCTTATTGAATATGAATGACTGGGTACATTTTAGCGCGCTATGCTTACTTGTATCAGTACAAAACAAAATACAAATTCAGACTCATCATCATAAACACGCAACATTTACTCCCTTTGTTTCATTTGCTGCGCCCGTTTTCTTCCGTTACTTTTTATTACAAATTCTTTGCCAGCGAAGCCATCACTCTCCTCGCTCGTTTACCGAGTGAATCGCGCCCTCTTGCCCCCTTTTTTCAGTCATGCTGCCACTGCATGAGCTTATTTTCGTGCCACATGTGTGTGTGTGCTCGTGCCTAATGTTGTGTTGCTCCACTCTCCGTACTCTGGGAGTCGTGTTTTTCTTTAGCATTTAGCTGTGTTTCAGTAGTATGAGTGCTGCCTTCATTTTCCACTGAAAATTTTTCGTGGTGTTAGTTATTTTATTTTAGCTTAGTTTGAATCGTACGAGGGATGCCTTAACTTTTCGTAGACTTGTTTCAGTAGTTAGTTTAACTTAGGTGCGTTTCAGTCGCGTGAGTGTTGCATTAATTTTCCATTAACTCGGGGTGCTAGTTATTTTATTTTAGCTTCGTTTGAATCGTGTGAGTGTTGCGTTTATTTTAGATTGGTTTCTATTTTTCATTATTTTGCTTGAGCTTCGTTTTAATCGAGTGATTTTTCTCGTCGTCGCTTTGATTCTTTCTCAATATTTCTGGAGTCATTTTTCGCATGCCCTCGCATAAGCCAGAAGAATTTCATCACTTCCTTCGCGCCCTCACAAATTTTCTTCAGTGCGCAAAGGTTGCTCGGTGATATTTTTTGGCGCAATCAGTGCTGATAGATGCTTGCGATATCAGTGTAATGACTGATATTAATTGACATCTGTGTTGTTTGTTTTACATCTGCGGTTGTTAATTTTAATCACGGCTTACATTCAATAGAATTTGTTCTCCTTCTTTTCTTGCTGGAGTTTGCTAAGTTTGTCTACTGATATTAAGAAAAGAATCTCAGCGAGTGACTTGCTACATGTTTTGAGCTTCATGAAATGTCTTTTACGAGTCCTAAATTATTCACACTTTAGCCAACGTCCTGATATGCTCAGACAAGTCAATTTCAAAAAGAAATAAGCTTGAATGCTGAACTGGGCTCATAATTCGCCTTTTTTTCTTACATTTATTTTACCGCGGAGGTTCAGCTTGCAGTTAACCAAAATAATTGATGCCTTTCAACACATTCGCTCCGGCCAGAGTCGCTAGATCGTTTTTTTTTCTTGCTAGATTACTTTATCGCTAAATTTATTTTTCAATTTAACCGTAAGGAGCAACCAGCATCTGATAACCATGCGGGGAAGCCGTGTAATGGATGGTCTTCATGTATAAATTTGATCTGAATGTTGCCCAAACTTTTTAATTTTATCAGAGAAACGGCAGTCTGTTATCCTTTTTTTCGGCTGTCCTCTTTTGCATGGCGTGTTCATTGGCGACATAAATGAGCGCCATAATCATGTTTGCCTGCGTCCATCAATTCTAATTAACCACGAGTGTTAGCTAATTATATGTGCGTATGTTTGTATGTATGTGTATATGTTTATATATATATAAACATATGTATATATATTGCAGTTGTAAGTGCGTAACCACCTGTGCCAGGCAGCTGTGCCAGGAACCACCTGAGCGGCCATGTGGCACACGTATCGCCCTCGTCAGCACATGTCACCATCTCTCCGCTTGTCATCAGATGACTGCGGCAACATTTTCCGGTATTAACGTTCACACGTTTGCCTCAGGTGAACAACAGACGCCGTCAACGCTCGCATATCACATCCGGATGTGTCATTGCGCACCTCAGTGCTGTATCAATGTACGTGTGACCGCTGCGAGTGATCTTACGTTGGTAGCACTGCGCTCTAATTATTTGTGAGGTGTGCATAACACAGGGGAGTCTCCTTCTTTCGCACTGGTAATTACCTGACAAAGCCATTCAAATCGTCTATTAGAGAACATTGCTTTTTTCAAGTCCATATTTTTAAAGGCACGAATTTTAGACTTCTGAATTCAACCCCAAGTACTTCTAATCTCTGCATTTTACAGTATGCACATTTTAAAAACCCTTCCGTCAATGAACGAATGCGACTCGGCGATGAATTTTCAATTTTTGGCCATGATTTTAAATGTTTTTTCTTCTGTTGTCTTTTTATTTTCAAGATTTTATTTCCTGTCAGTCAGAAACTGAAGTTAATTTTTACATTCTTAGCATCCAAATTCATTTTTGAGAGGGCCAAGGATTGACTTTTTAGTAGTCCGAAACGTTTGCTTTTATTCCGAAAATTTTTAGCTAAGTAGTTATCTTTTTACCCTAAGGGTGAGATTTCCTAGAAATCGACTTATTTCATCTAGATTAATGATTGTGATGACGCATAGGCGGTTCAGAACCCACCTCTGCATCTCGGAGTTAATTCCGGGCGTCTCTTGTGATACTAGATTGAATCTTCCGACTCTCTGGTTTACATATTACATACATATTTGTGGAATTCTAAGCTCCGAAGAAAATCTAGGCTAGAAAATAAATGCCCTTAACCACTGAAACTATTTCAACTATTAAATCAAACTGCTAGACGCTCAACTAAGGTGTAGTTGTATCTACTTTCGTGGTGAAGATATCGAATTCTTTAGGACACTTTCAGGGTAATGCATTTGGAAAAGATTGGTTCAGTCGTTACTCACAGACCATTTGGCTTTGATAGCATCTCGGCTTTTCTCGTTCTGTTTGTGTACCTGCGGTGACTCACTAAGCTATCACTGCAGCAATAGCTCCAATTAATTGCTGTGTCCGTAAACATTGCCTTACGAATAATCCCTCTTTTTTGTTCGATTTTTCCCTTCCTTGATCATATCATTAATCACTGAATGCATAAAATTTTTATACTCGAAATAGTCAAACACTTAATGCATAATGTTTTGACGCATGAAATCTTCAAACACTTAATGCATAGAGTTTTGGTGCACGAAATATCCAAACGTAAAGTACATAAAGTTTTGATACACGAAATCGTCAAACACTAAATGCATAAAGTTTTGATACACGAAATCGTCAAACACTAAATGCATAAAGTTTTGATACACGAAATCGTCAAACACTAAATGCATAAAGTTTTGATACACGAAATCGTCAAACACTAAATGCATAAAGTTTTGATTCACGAAATCGTCAAACACTAAATGCATAAAGTTTTGATACACGAAATCTTCAAACACTAAATGCATAAAGTTTTGATGCACGAAATCGTCAAACACTAAATGTATAAAGTTTTGGTGCACAAATTATAAGCGATGCTTGAGATCTCACATGTGAATGTCTTGCTCGTAGTGAATTGCTTGACTTCCGTGGGGCGAATTTGAATTGTTTTCATGTCTCACTAAATGATCACAACGTTTTCTTCGAATGAAGGTGGTTTGAATTGATCTTAGGGTAGTTTCTGAGTACACGAGTAATTATTTACAGCCGTTCTAGAGGTATAATTTTTCAGTAAATATATTGTCCACCGAACATAAATAAATCTTCAGTTGTGTAAGAATAACCATAAGTTTCATTCGAAATGGGAATTCTGTTATGATTTAATCAATACGTACGCGATGTAGATTTATTCATGCTCTCATTTATAACTGCTTCGTTAACTGCTAGCATTCAACAAGCGCTTGAAGTTGAACAGTTTTGAAAACATTATTTATCGTATTGTACACTCTTATTTCATACCTTCATTAATTGCAATGCTATCTCAGTAAAAATTATATTGTATGTCCATTTAATTTCACGTTATTCTATTTCAGACGTTATCTCTCTCTTAATCGTATTGTACACTCTCATTTTAAGCCTTCTAATATACAGCATCATTATTTTGTTTCGAAGAACTTTTTAAATTTATTGGCTAGGCTGTTTTCGTTCACTTTTCATCGGTGACCATATTTTTTCAATAAACGAAACTAAATTTAACCTATTTATGCGTAATGTCAAAGACATTTTTCTTAAATAAATGCCATACATACACGATGAGTATGAGGCCTTTGTTACTTTTCGTCACCCTGAGCTTACTTATTTCCGAGGGAATCCTAATTTTTAACCAATTTTAACCCGTGAAAATATAACTCACAAATTCAAGTTCATTTTGCTCCATACGTACACATATAGGTGCTTCCTGTATGAGTTTTTCCACTCTTTTAGCTGCTGTCGAAGCTTTCAAGAGTCTAATTCAATTTGGTTGTCATTTTCAATTTTGTAGATTCAAAAGTGTCATTCTCTTAACTGCAGCTGTGCTTCTCAAAAATATCATTCAGTTTTTCTAAAGTCATTTTTAGTTTGGTAAATTCAAAAGAGTCATTCTCTTCGCTGCAGTCGTGCTTTTGAGGTGTCATTTTGTTTAGACCTTCTAATTGCGTTACCTATCACAACCAATAGACTACTACTGCACGAGTTTGTAAAATTAATCAAAGTTTAAGAACGAGATATGATCACTTCTGCTTGATAAATCGGGTGGGTTGCTTTGATGCGGCCCTAGAAAGCCCTCTCGCTGGTTCTTCATGTTTGACTGCTCCTTGCTCCAATATTTTGCCGGCATAAATGAAGACATTGCAACTCATCTGGGCCTAATTTATGAAGCTTTTCCGCATGACCTCGCTGTAGAAAGCTGGTTTTCCACTGCTTGATCTACAGCATGGTCTCTAGATCGCGTCTAATTTTAAATCGGTTTTTAAGTAAGCCTTTTGATTTCTTTTTCGTCTTTTTTCCCTACTGTCTTTGCCGAGATATGGCAACAACTGAAAGACGCCGGTAGGTTTAGCCGCAATTTTTAAAAATTATTTACCTCCATCGAGATGTTTATTTGGCTATTTTTTCAGCTCAGAGAGTCTCAGAAGGCGAGGCCGAACAGCACACGAACAAAGGCGCTCGAATTTCAGCACTGTTATATTTCTTAAGGAACTCCCCCACCCTAACTCGGTTTTAGATATTAAATTTCTCCATCAGTTAGTGTCGGCTTTTGTTACGTCTTTTGTATGCCTGAAAGGGATCGAATTCATGTGGAGTTCAGCATTAATAATTCTTTTTTAACTCTGAATAAAGTGCAGTATGTTCGTGAATTGCTTAGAGAAAGCGTATTTTGTATTCTTCGCACTATTAAATGCCTTTTAGGATGCTGGAAAATTTCAACAAGAATTTATGCTCAATTTCTTAATAAATTCTAGACAGGAGTTCATGTTTGAGCCAAAGGGAATTTTTGAATTATACTGCAACTGTCTAGGTCCCAGTGCACGGAAATTTCATTTTAAAATCCTTTCGGCGGGATCCCCGTGATAATTGTCTTTACTGCCATAAATGAGGAACTGCGCAATCTCATCAGAAAGTAAGCAAATTACACGCTGTACAATTGAAAACTAGAAATTTACGCTAGTCACTGAAATATGTTTTAAGGTATCACTCTTCGTTCTAGCGTTAGGCCCAAAGTTGCTTCAGGAAAACTGTTTTTGAGTTATTATCTATAGCAATCATAGTTGAAAAATAATACAGTTGAAAACGGAAATTTACGTTAGCGACTGAGATGTGAAACTAGGTACCACACTTCGTTCAAGCATCAGACGGAAAGTTACTTCACTAAAACTGTTTTTGTGTTAGATCTAGCAATCATAAATGGAGATTGATATGTTTGAAATTTATCAGGAATATATTGAAGAATATTTTATCTTTTTTGGGTGTATTTTGAGATGGGCGAACTGTATTCCATGCTCTTCATCTCAAAACTTAATACTATCAGAGCGTCTATAAAAGACACGGCAATCTTGGCAGTGTTAGAGTAAGAGAAGTGCAACATGCAGCATTTAAGTACGGTAATGTCAGAGCAGGGAAAGTGCGTAACATAGTGAGTATACAGTATTGGAAAATTAGAGTGGTAAAATTACAATAAATAGTGTATAATGCATGTAAACGTCAGTAAGAGTACCTCAGTATACATGTAGTAAACATAATATGAGAATATCAGACTAGGAGTATCACAGTATTTAGCATGTATAATAAATGAATGTCATGTGAGTGGTCCTTTACGACCAAAAATACCAGCTAACAAGCAACTTCGATATGAGAAAATAATTTGAAAAAGAAAATTTCAAAATTGTAAGTGGAATAAATATCTTCTTTTATACCGTGATAACGCAACAATTCTCTTCAAACACGTACACTTATATGTGTCTCAACCATAAACCTCTTCAGATTTACAATTTGATTCTTTGAAAATCTCAAATTTTAAATTTCATTTTTTGAATTTACTTTACACCCATTTCGCTGTGCAGTCGTTTTACACCCATTTCGCTCTGCTGGGATTTTTTTTCGCGCAAAATTGTGATTCTCCCAAACGTGATGACGGAGTAACGTAGCAGCCCTTAGCGTCAGCAGCGTCTCACGTGTGGACCTGCACTACCGCGGTATTGAAACTCGATCGATTAATTTTCCAGCAGTTCTCACGCTCGATATCGATAGGATTAACGTCATTTCCTAAATTTTGGGACAGTCAATTCATTGTAAATTTGATCCTGTTGAAATACGACAGGCATTATTTCTACTGTCTTTAGAAATGCACATTGAAACGCATTTTCTGCTTCCTGATGCACATATTGTTTAAGTATCGGAGATTTCCCTCTTTTACCGTTGTAAAGCTCTTATTGCTTACATTTATTCTAATGTGTACATTTTTGTTTGCTGTAGATAATTTTGAAATGTTTCTTAACTTTATTTTTTAAAATTATTGAAAACATGTACAGTTTTCTTAATCTCAAATAATCGCTTGCGAAGAACAATGCGATTAAAACCAAGAGTTCGTTAAATTTTGCTCTAAAAACACTCGAATTAGATTTAAGAAATCACACTCTCATAGTGAATTTATGTGTGACCTAGTCACTGCTGAGGAGCAGGAACAGTTATCTGCAGTCTCACTTGAATTGGAGCTGCTAGCTGTGATGTGGTTGGTCATTAGAGATAGCGGTCTTTTACGTGACGCGAGGAGTAAGTATCGCGCTTTAGACAGGAAAGGCCCTGGATCAAACGTAAAACCCACGGTATTTCCATTAGAGTAAGTGTAGCTCTTCCGATGATTATAACAAACGGAGAAACTGAGGGGAAGTAATTGGAGGAGAACTACTTCAATAATTGAACTTGCACTACTATCACTCGCTTTCATTCCTTAGGCCAAGAAACTGTGAAAAAATCATTTTTACAGCACCATTGTGATAACGCTGTGAAGAAATCATTTTTACATCACTATTGTGATGATACTGTGAAAAAATAATTTTCACAACAGCATTGTGATAATGGAGCGATGAATAACGAACGAAAGATGTGGTGTGAAACGCAGCATTAGCGGTGGCGTGTTGTACAGACGCTGTGTGCAGCCAAGACGCGGCTCTCTAAACAGCTCCTCACTCACACCTCTCCGGCGCAGGGGTGAACGCTCGGCCGATTTAATCTCCCTGTTTTGCGACTTGTGAACGAATGTGTTCATTTTAATCAGGGGTTTATCGATTTTGTTCCCTAAAGTATATTGGAAGGTCTATCAAATTACTCTATTTGTCTCGGTACTATGATCAAACTTTAATGATTATCGTATCTTAAACGATTTGAATTGTTGATTTTCAATAATAAGCGTCCGCCTCGTCCACCTGCTAACTAGGCGTTCAATGGGTGAGGTTTTCTTAGTTTTTATGTCCTCGCAAAAATAATGTGAATGAGAGCTAGTTTTTGTAGGATTATTTGCTGCTAACTTGGCACCATTATATATGCCCCAACTGAATACCCAAAACTCGACTATTGACTCGTTTTGGTTAAAGTATTGGAAAATTCAGCGTAGCGAATCTTCATTTTGAAGCACTAGAGGGAAATTTGTCGGTTTTAATTGAATTGCTTTCATTCCACGACGTCGGGTCGAAGCTTAGCATGGAAGCTATTCAAGTCAGTTCCTTTCGGTCAGTTTCCTTCCGTACTTTCTACTGAAAGCAATCATTAAATTTCGTTGATTTGGTTCCTCAATATTGAAGATAATTTTTGTTCTGCTGATGGCAATACAGTCCCGAAATTTTTAGTGAAAGTGAAAGTTCATGACTCAATGGTTTTGTTTTCTATTTGCTGTGTAGCCTTAAGCAAATTGTTTTCATTGCACTATGTAAAGCAGTATGAAAATCGCTAGTGTGTGAAATAATTCTCATCAAAGAGAAAAGATAGATCGATTGCAATAATGCCTCACACTTCTCAAATTACAAAGATCTAACTTAAAAATTCATTTTGGAAGAGTAATGTAGTGTGCAAAAAGGGCACGTCTTGAAAAGAGGTCTTATTACTACTTAATACTACTGAGAGAGAAGTATTATATATATATATAGCAGGTGGACAAGATCATTGTAAATTTGTATAAATCTGACAGGATGAGTGTAAATCAGAAATAAAAAATAAATTCTCAGCACCAAAAGAAGTTGGAAACAAAGTAAAAATAGCTCTCCCAAAACACTGACAACACAACGCGAGTTATTGCGTTTAGAGAATTCTCTCAATGCCATTGAATAAAATTATATTTCTGAGAATTCACATCAGGAAAAGCTCAAAGCTTTCGAGTGAATTTTGAAATTCTGGTTGGGAAAATACTGAGGAGTTATTTGTGCCCGAGTAAAACTGGTGATACCATTCCATTATTTTGTGGCGGTTCGAGCGAGCCATCTTCAAACTTGGCACTTTCATGAAGTTTTTGCAGTGCTTTGTTTAACTTTCTGTTTGTCACTGCATTAGCGCAACTATTTAAACTGCACGCACGAGAAGACCCCTCTTTATTTGGCTCTTTTTGTTACATTCTGAACGTAACTCCATGAAATCGAACAACTATTCTTATATGAAATTTACCAATGCCATCATATTTTGTTTTGCTTGCCCCCAGTGATGTTTATTTGCTTCTTCAGAAGCTGGGCCAGGCATCTCATCACGCTCAAATGTTGCCTCATCTGAGATGGAGTCTGCCACACTCCATTGTCTTCTATAATGTTACGCTGACGAGCGGAGAGAGGCTTGCCAAGCTTCAGAAGATAACAATTCCTTCTTAGATTTTATCCTACCTGAAATGGTCGACAAGCGACGTCGCGTTCAGTTACGAGTGACGGTTTTGTTTTTAACGACGCGAGGTTTTTATCTCGTTATCAATAATGAGAAAGCCTCAGAAGTGACTCGATGCTGCCAAAGTGATCTGCAACTGTTTGGTCTTATTTTATACTATTTTATTAGCTTAATTCTGCGACTTTCACGACAGCCTCGCCCGCAATTTCCTTGTTGCGAACGTGCAGCTCGAGCGCCCGGCCAACATTGAATGCCCTGCTGGAGTATTTTGACCTCGTCTTGTTTTCCTCTCGCCTCCTTGACTATTGTTCTTAACTTGTGTACGTCTTCCGAGTTCTTTGTAAATTCTCATTGTTATGAATTCGTAGCTACTGATGCTCTCATGTGTAAGTTTTCTGCGGGGAATACACCTCTGTGTACACAGCAGATATGGATTGTCTATTCATTGATAATCGTGCGTAGGAAGAGCTTGCTCTTGTTATTTCGCTTAGCGAATGAACTATTTCATTAGAGCTCAATTTATTTTGTGTACTCATTTTAGTTGGTATTTTCTCTCTATAGTTCCTGTCTATAATAAATTGACTTGAAATCTTTTACCAACGTATCATGGTATGAAATTTAGGAGGAGACGTGTTAATTTAATACCAGGTGCCAAAATGCTAGGTGTTTAAATACCGTGTGAAATTAAACAGCGCGTTAAATTTTACCCCAATTTTTATCAGCGCATCCTGGTATAATAGGATCCCGTTTCCATATAGTGTTCAACTATTTCCAATTTGAGCATATTAAACCAGTTAGGAATTACATTGTAGTGTCTGTGGCTGTGTTGCTCCCTGTTTTCTAGTATTATGTAGACAGACTTCAAGTGTCCTATTTTCGGGCCTTCGTTTGGAAGGGCTAGGTCGACTTCATTTTCTTATGAGAAATTTTGCTATTCATAACCTTAGAAAAAAGATTTTTTACATGGGTAAAACGTGTATACTGTTGATAAACAAAAGGAAACTCGAAGCATGTTTGTACACTAACTTCGTTTCTCGTTGTAGAATACGACTCTCTCTGCGTAAATGGTCAACGAAATTGAACTGAAATCAGTTTTTAGTAAGTGGGTAATTGTGTATTATAATGTTAATCCATAGTATAGTTTAATGTGAGATAGCGTTCTACGCGTCTTTGCGGTTGAGTGTTGATGTATGTTTTTTTCGATGCCATTTCCTACGTATGAAAGACAACTGAACGTATTATTTTTTATTACTGCATTTCGACTGAAAATATCTTCACAGAAGTTTTATGGATGAAGTCAAGAACTTACGCTGCTAGAAGATAAGTCTTGTCTCATTATGGCCGTCTTTGAAATTGCATCTTTTCATTCATATCCCGTGACAGGCTTGATATTTTGTCTCCTTTATTTCTCACCCCATACTTTTTTAATAGGTTCCTTCAGAAGAACTCTAATTACGTACTTGAAAAACGCTTTGAAGTCACACAGAATTCGTTAGAGAACGACATCACGTGTAGCAACAAAAACATTTACGCGCTTATTTTCAAAGTGCAGTAGACAAAGAAACAAGTTTGCAATTAATTGCGGGAGTGCACAAACTCGATGTTCGAAGCCGTGACGTACGTTCACACGCGTGTACGGGAATCTGTCTGACTCACCACCACAACACCTAAGGTCTTAGCTGCACGCAGATCCGCGTCTGCAGTTAGTTGTTGGCACAAATTTGCTGTCGAAACTTGCGACTTGCCGAGACTTGCGGCTGTAGAACGCTGTCGACGTTTTTTATTCGTTGACAATGTCGAGAGTTGTGGTTCCAAATCGTTGTCCAAATCTGGTGTTCTAGAACGTTTTGAAACTTGTTTTTGAAGAACGTTGTCAGAGTTTTTGTACATGAACGTCAGTAAAAACTGTGCAAGTATTTGTTAACATGTTTCTGAACAATATCCTATGTATATATTTATTTTATATCTTATCCCATATACGGATCTTATATCTGATACATTTTGTCGAGACTTGTGCTCGTGTGATGTCGAGATGTGTGGTTCTACTCGTTCTAAGAACCTTGTCAAGACTTGCAGCTCTAAATCGTGGTCAAAATTTACTTTTCCGGAATTTTGTTGACACTGGCTGCTCCAGAACGTTGAGGTGACACTTGTGAATGTTTTAGCTCGGCGCTCAAGTTTCACCTCGACCACTACGCAATACTCACATTTTATCCTAATAAAAGCACAATTTTTTTTCATCCTAAAAAGTTGAAAAATTAGATACATAAGTGCTCGCTTATTTAATCAATTTTGTTTTTAATTTGACAATGCGTTTGGAAGGCAGATGCAGGATTTAATTTTAGAGGCAGTAAAAAGTTAGGGTTTCAAGAATTACAAGAGTCAGGCTAATTAGCGATTTCATTTAAATGTAAATTTGCTTCAAATTATGATGTACTCAACTTCCAACGCATCTTCTTTGTTCGTAAATTAGACAGTAGCTAGCGCCAGTTGATATTTCTTTACTTTTTACGATACCTCCATCACAAGTCCTTGTTATGGCCTTGGCACTAAACTTATGAGAAAGTAAACCGTTTATGTTTACGGTTATGTAGCTTTGTGCCAGACACACTTGTGCTGTTTTTCAAGTGAGCCGTACAGCGTGCCTGGTATGTTAAATTATGAAAATATTCGATAGTGAGTACTTGAAGTTGAGCATTGCTTGGTCTAGGAATCGTTAATAAGTGCGTTTATTACTTTCGTGCGTACTTTGGGTTCATTCCTGTGCTCGTAAACGTACGTTAGACTTATATAAGCTTGTATACGTTGTTTTTATTTGAGCACATTCCTCGTACGTGTCACGTACGCCTGCTGATGCGCCTCCGACGAGTTGTATTCTAAGAGGTGACCCGGTGGTTTGTGATGAGAGTCTCGCGCAACTACGCTTTGCTTGTTGCACTTGCAAGCTAAGGACAATAAAAAGCGAGCATGATCGTGGGGGGTCGTTAGGACATGCTTGACCCATCAGATGTCACTCTGTCGCTCTACTAACTCTGTCTTGCTTCATTCAAGGTGGGAAATGAAAAACTTTCTTCTGAAAATTTCATTGCAAGAAAGTATACAGTTGTAATGTCTCTTTCAGTTGTAAAATACATTGTAGTGCAGCTCTTTTTGCATTTAGCTATTAATTTATGTTTATGTTATTGGGCATCTAAACAGTGAGCGTCGAGCGCTACCCTTGAATAAAACTTTACCATAATGCACTTGGCCTGTCACAAATAACCGAATTCGATAATGTTCGATAAGCACATAAATCATGTAATCAGGTCGTATTAATGATGCTGGCATTTCGCACATCCCCAAGTAGCAATATTCCTCTTATGAAAATCCTCGAGAGAGTGACAGAGAGACGGACCAACCAAGCAAGCAACAACTGAGTGTTATCTTACAGGGTATCCCACGAAAACGGAACCCGTAATTGGTGATGAAGCGGCATTCTCTAGGAATGATTGAGTCAATCCATAACGTACGACAGTATGCACCAACTGCATTAACAACCCTCCTGCATGTAACTTTGAGGTATCTATTGGCCAGGAGAAAGTGTCCTTTCGGGTCGGAATTTGCGGAAATGAGCACTTAATTGGACCAATGTCTAACTACAATAATTTAAATGGTGCTGGGTACATGACCTTATCAATAAACATGGAATCCCAGAGATCGAGAATATTTATGCCAGCCGAGTTAACAGAGTTTGGTGGATATAGGACCGCGTACCGGCTCATAGACTGATAGCTGTGAGAACGCGGCTGGGGGAAGATTTTGATGACCTCATAGTTGCACTAAATCAAGAAGTTGAGTGGCCTCCAAGATTCCCAGATCTAACACAGTGTGATTATTTTTTTCTTTGAGTGCACTTAAAGCCAAAGACAAAAGTGTGTTTTAGTCCCCCCTCTAAACACTGAAGAATTGAAAAAAATCACTAGCGAATTCAATATACCAAAAAATAAATATCGATAGTTAATCAAATGAGTTGTTTTGTCGATGCGATCACGAGTTATAAAATGCGTAGACAGAAATGACGACTTGTGGAAGGAATAACAGCTGGAAACGTGCTCACAATATTTTTAATAAATTATTTACCGCGTAGCGGTTGTTAAGAGTTCTTTTCTGCAACTTAAAATAAAAATAACCACACATTTTATTGTGTGAAATTACAGGTAAATTTTTTGAAGATATATGATCGAAACGTTTAGCTTTTGTTGAAAAGTATTCAACGAAGAATATGGTCGAAATAGAACAAAAATGCAGCCAATAGTTTTGAATTTTAGGATTTTCATTTAGGTTTCCGTTTTTCGGGAGACGTCCTAAATAATGGATAGAAAATGTTAGCCTCACGAACTCTAGTGTCATCCATCAGCGTCAGAGGAACTTTATATTCTCAATTTTTTCATATATCAAGTAAAAGAAAACTCCCCCAATATCACATTATAGTAATTTTGTTTCAATCCTCGTATATTTGAGGTAAGTGAGGTAAAATAACGAATTGCGAGTGTGTTTTTAAATGATTACTTAAATCCCACCGTAAATCTCTTTGATATGAGGCTTATGGTTAATGTATATGGTTTTGTGAAAAACAGACCTAGTTTACTTGCTTTTGAATGAATAATTTTCACACGAAAGCGTTATAAATATCAAGAAATTCTTCTGATAAAACGACACAGTTACGACGAACTGGATTATCATTCAAACAACCGCGTTTCACAAACTAAATTTGTCATTTCTGTGTGTTTTTCCAAGTTCTAGCCCTGGATACTTTTCATGGTCTTAATACAAACTTAAAAACCGAAAACTTCGCTTTTTTTTTCCTGGAACCTCAAAGCAAAACAAAATCAAGGCAAAAAATTAATGTTTCTTTTATTTATAGCATATGGCACATGGTGCACATGTTCTAATTCAGGAATTCGGTTCGTTCTGCGTAGTTTAAATTGTGCCACCAGGGAAGGACTGCATGTCTCAGGTAGTAGGACAGTGACTTGTGAAGTTCTTTTTTGTATCGTAGAGGATGAAATGGACTTGTGGGCTTTTCTTTCCATGTAGAATAATTATAAATCAAATTACATTCTTTCGTGTGATGAACCATAAGCATGACCTCGCAGCACATCTCTTCAGCGATCTCTTCATCTCTGAGAACTGTTCTGCTTCTGTTGTGACCATGGTATACGGAATTGTGACCACGGTATACGGAATTGTGACCACGGTATACGGAATTGTGACCACGGTATACGGAATTGTGACCACGGTATACGGAATTGTGACCACGGTATATTCTGTACACCGTAATAGTGACTATCTGTATCTATCTTCAACGCAACTGCGTTTGGCAGGTGCTACAATTGGTTTGATTAGGTTGGAAGTAGCAGAATTGTAGAGCCATCTTCACTGTTTGATTTTATTTTTATCCCTTCTAAGAAAAGAAGAAATATAATAGCACGATATTATTTTAATTTGTACGCCCTAGTCTAATTTAAATCAAGGTAGTGAAATAATTGAAATACTATTTATTGATATTGGTACGTAAATGAGAAATTTACCTAGCGGTACACGTATTCACCCAACCGTAGGCAACGTGTGAAAAAAGTGCTGCGTTGCCTTAAATCAACTCCCAGCTCTGATTATCTCCAACTTTATACCTCCCAGCTCTGACTGTCACCAACTTTATACCTCCCAGCTCTGATTGTCACCAACTTTATACCTCCCAGCTCTGATTGTCACCAACTTTATACCTCCCAGCTCTGATTGTCACCAACTTCATACCTCACAGCTCTGATTGTCACCAACTTTATACCTCCCAGCTCTGATTGTCACCAACTTCATACCTCCCAGCTCTGATTGTCACCAACTTCATACCTCACAGCTCTGATTGTCACCAACTTTATCCCTCCCAGCTCTGATTGTCACCAACTTCATACCTCACAGCTCTGATTGTAACCAACTTTATACCTCCCAGCTCTGATTGTCACTAACTTCATACCTCCCAGCTCTGATTGTCACCAACTTTATACCTCACAGCTCTGATTGTCACCAACTTTATACCTCCCAGCTCTGATTGTCACCAACTTCATACCTCCCAGCTCTGATTGTCACCAACTTTCTACCTCCCAGCTCTGATTTTCACCAA
>JACJUY010001379.1:36379-59892 GCA_014220935.1 Platorchestia sp. MABIK | reverse complement strand
TGATTGTCACCAACTATGTACCATCCAGTTGATCGAACTTCCAACTGTGGTGACATGGAACTGTTATCTTTGTCGGTCAAACTTTCTCCTCTCCAATCGTAGAATGTATCGCCTTTTATTCATGGCCGCGCAAATCTATGAAAATTTAATGTCTTATTCTGTGTCTGTTCAGTAGAAACTTTGAGCTGGGTTGCACGTGTGATTTGCACGTGTGAGTAAATTGTTCTACGTGTGAGCATTTATGTAGCACATTTAAGTCTAAATTTGAATGCGCAATTAAATTCATGTTGAGCAAGTTTTCGTGTAGCAAAATTACACACACTAAATATGCCAAAAATTACTCTGTATTGTTTTATCTGGGAACGCCTTTAAAAAGACTCTATTCGAGGAACTTGTTCGCTGATTCTAGTTGAAGGATTGTACAACATTCTTATTTCACTGATCTATTAGGAGAAAATATCCGTGTTTCCTCTCAAATAATAAAAAACTCCTTTGTGATGAAAGAACATTATGTAATACTGCATTATATAAGTATAAACTCAAGAAACACGGACGCAGTGTACGGATGCTATTGATTGAACATTTGTTCAATAGTGCACTATGAATATGAAGCAATCCAAGCATTGGACTTCTGTAAACTCCTGCAGAGCTGGCTTCTGCTGAACTTGCAAAACGTAATTCATCGTTTATTTGTGTGTTCTGAATTGAATCGTGACATTAATCGAAACCAATGTTTTTAACCCTAATATTCTGTAATATTTTTGGAAAGTGTGTTATGTCGAAAAATGTATCATACCGTTGGTTTGCTGGTGTTCTTGGTTTTGTTGCCCCAAATTGGGGGCTGAAACGCAACTTCAAAATGCTGGTAAATCAGCCAAGAATTAACGCTCTCTCGAACTAAATTTCATTGGGATATTTTGAAGGGTAAGCTGGCGTTATGTAGATCAAAACAAGTCATGTATGTTGCAGTTTCATTGCGAAAAAATCCAAATGTACAAAAACAATTAAAATGACATTTAAAACCAAATGAAATAAAACTACATATTGATTAATGGTAACACGCCTCTATATAATCCTCGGTTTCGAGTGAAGCGACACTCGTTTGATCATGCCCGCCACACAGCGCCATCCACAGCACAGTCATAACTATACAAAACTCCTCGGTTCTATTTTCCGAGCCCCTCTCACAGCTCCCCCTTCTTGGCCCCGGCTTTGTTTTGCCCACGCTTCACCGCAGCGGCGGCTTCTCTTCCCTCGCGTAGACGCTTCAGAAAAGAAGGTCAAGTGCAAGAAGGGATCAAGGGATTGTCGGGGATTTGCTGGTCTTTAGCATCCCCCCATTCATATCAATCGCTGGCACACGCCCGTACAATCTTTACACACCTGTCACATAAAACTACGGTTGTCGGATTGCCTTTTTCTGGTAAAACTTCTCAAGTTTGGATTTTTTTAAATTGATCCTGACGATTGCTCTGCGTCTGGCAACCCTGCCGGGTTCCCAGGTTTAATTTAGATGTCAAGGTGGAATTTTACTTGGAAAACGTTTAAACTCACAGATTTTGGTCAGGAAAATGGCTAATCTAGCATTGGAGCGCTTGATCCTCTCTTGGCTACAAGTTACATCAGTTTCCCTAACACGACCAAGACTCAATTATTGAAATCTTTTTCTCAGCCATGAAATGTTCTCCATAATTGTTATGTACCCAAAAAATCTCAACACTTGAAATTTTTACCTCATACCTGACGTTTTATAACATCCTAGTTTCTCATATTTTAAATTTCCTCATTCAAGGAATGTCTCAAGAAAATTTATTTTATTAATTTCTCACTAGTTCCGTGCTTTTTACCGTCACGTAGTCTTCGCACCTTACATTGCTGTTGGTGTAATCAAAACTGCCTAAAATAAATCTCTTCTTTTAATTTACAATATTATATCTCATCTTTTAATACGTTCATTACGTTTCCGCCGTAACTACGGTCGGTTTGGTTAGGTTAGAAGAAGCAGAATTGAAAAGTCATTTTTACTGCTTGAATACGTTCTTATTCTTTTTAACAAGCGGGAAAAATAAAATTGTACGATAGCATTTTAACTTGTACACCATAGTCTAATTTATAAAAAGATAGAAAAATCAATGAAATGATAACCATTGTAACTGGTACGTAAATGAGCAATTTACCAACTGGTACACATATGTACTAACACGTAGTGAACGTGTTAATTTTCAACAGTTTGTTTTTTCTTTTAATTTACAACAATAAATCTCATCTTTTATTTTACAACACTATATCTCATCATTTAATCTACAACAATATATCTCATCTTTTATTTTACAACACTATATCTCATCTTTTATTTTACAACAATATATCTCATCTTTTATTTTACAACAATATATCTCATCTTTTATTTTACAACAATATATCTCATCTTTTATTTTACAACAATATATCTCATCTTTTAATTTACAACAATATATCACATCTTTTAATTTACAACAATATATCACATCTTTTAATTTACAACAATATATCACATCTTTTAATTTACAACAATATATCACATCTTTTAATTTCCAATTAGACGTGTACTATCCATCGCTCGTATACGAGCTTATCCCATCAGTTGTTCTCTCTGTTTTCTTCAAGTTCCCCTTTTGACGGCGTTCAGTATTATGATTTCAAAAAGTGAGTACGTTTGAATTCTTCTCCATCGCTAGTTGTTTCATCCAGATTCCCATCTTTCAAACCCTTGGTTACTCCCTACCCGCATGAAGTGACAGCTCCCACCTGCTGCTTAGAGCTTGCAACAAAAAGTTTCCTTTAGAGCTCATCCTGCACTACGAAGCAATAAATAGTAGTTCTCTCGCTCGATGTTGCTCGTGACGCTACCTCCTCTCCGCATATCCCCCAAGCGTGCCGTAACAAAGAAAGACGGTGCGTAAAATAAAGGACATCTTTTCAAATATGCGTCGTCGTATTTCGTGCTCCGAGGCCGCCCTTGATCGCGGGATTAAAAGCGTTGTTCGTCTTGAGATGTTAGACAGCCCGGTGCAATTTCTCCGCCTCTTTGTTGTCGGGAAATTTGCGCTAAGAATATGGAATTTATTGAGGCATGCATAATGTTAGATTTTAAAGTGGTTTGGCTAGGATTGTCGCTCTTGAAATCGGAGGAAATGTATTATTAGATTTTGATGAGACTTTTCTTGATTTTCAAAGGTTTTTTCGCATTTCAAATTTTTGGACGAAAGGCGGTGGTGCGGCTGTCTTGTTTTTAATGCTGAATTTCTGTAAAAACAGATAATTTATGAGCTTTTTTACATTCGGGAACCAAAATATAATCCTGTGTAAATATGCACTCCTCGCTTGAGAATTTGGGAAATTTGAATGGTTCTTTTGATAAATTTAGCGTCTTGGTCTTATTTTTCCCAATAGAATTCTCCCGTATGACAGGTCAGTCCGTCAAAATTTGTGTCCTGATATCGTAACTTGTGGGGCAGGTGCTGATCAAAGTACAAGGAATGAGACGCAGATTTACGTTGGAAAGAAAATATATAAACATGAAAACACTGAGAATAGTTTGTTCCTTTTAACTTATTTAACGAGTTTTTACTATGGTCAATTTACAACGTTGTTAATTGATGTATGATGTACCTCTGAAGGGTAAGGAATCAGTATATACTGCCCGGATCCCATAAACTGTTGTGAAATCTGAGTGCGCTGCAACCACTCTCTGTTTGCTGTAAATTAATTATTAGAGGCACCGGAAAGTTCTGTACTTTTTCTTTAACCAAACTTTAAAACATAAGAATAAGTTTAAACAGCTGTTTTCAAGGTGAGATCAGATGTCAGATGTTCACGTAAATTCACATTCAACTGAATCTACTCCTGCTAATATTTTAAATTCATCTATGGCCCATGGAAGAGAGAAATTTCAAAGTGAATTACATGCGTCATTGAATGCATGTTGTGAGAATTCCACAAAGGTAGCAATCCAAGCACAGCAGTGAAAAACATAAACGCTGTCTATCCAGAAGGCGTGAATGTTAGAAACTGTCCTAGATGGTTATTGAAATTTAAAGAAGGCAATTTCGATCTTACTGATGAACCTTGAATGAGAAGACCCTTTCCTTTGGATGATGAACTTTAGAAAGTTGCAGTGGAAGAGGATCCTCGACAAACAATCTGAACATTGTCTCAAAGACTTGATACATGCTGCTCTACTGTTTCAAGAAGATCTGAAAAAGATTAGAAAGTTGTACAGAGATGATGTCTGGGTTCCTTATGAACTCTCTACAAACAACAAAGAAATGTGGGCAACAATCGAAATTGCCTTCTTTAAATTTCAAAAACAATCTACGGCAGTTTCTAACAAACACCGTCTGGATAGACTGCGTTTATGTTTTTCACTGCTGTTGTTGGATTGCTATCTTTGTGGAATTCATGCAACATGCGATGACGCACATGATTCACTTTGAAACTTTTCTCTTCCATGGCCTACAAATGTGTTTAAAACATTAACTGGAATAGATTCGATTTAATGTGAATTTAACAGAATATCTGACATCTGACTTTGAAAACGACTGTTTGAACTTATTCTTTTGTTTTAAAGTTTGGTTAAAGAAAAGAGGACAGAACTTTCCGGTACCCCTAATAAGAAAGCATGACGATGCGCTGATGCTGCCCAAGAGTATTAAAGTTATAGTGAAGTTTTTTCGGGATATTAGCTTAGCGGAAAAACACGGGCGTTTCAGTATACAATGCGCAAAGCAAATTTAGCTTTTTTGTTTACAGCTAACTTTCAAGAAGCTCCCACATCAAATTTTCAAGAGGTTTTAAATTATATTTAAAAACAGCTGAGCATCTGTGTTGTTTGCCTGTATTTGCGCTTGATGAAGATGCAACATTGCTGTGTCCTTGCAAGAAATTCATAAATTTCTGAGACTGCGGGACTTTCTGATGTTGAACATCAGTCTGACATTGTGACGCCTGTCTCATGCAACTCATTTTGCTTCTAATTTAGCAGAGATGCTCGTGAAATTCTAGACGTTCACATAATATTGCGCTCAACGCTCGGACAAGAGTTCAGTCTGCTTGTTAAATTTAAATAAGGACGTCGTGCTGAGAAATAATCGTTCATGAAGCGGAGCAGGTCAGTGCGTTGCTCGTTGACGGCAGCTGTGATACGGACCCTTGTATTCTCTTCACAACTTATTGTAATTATTAAATTGATATTATTATAGTGTTATAATCATTGTTATGTTTAAATTATTTTATTAATACTACAATATTGTTTTTATGGTTATTATTATAGACTAGCGATACGCGGCTTGCCGAATATTACATCGTTCTGTGCTGCTCGGTAAATCACGGAAATCATTTAAATCAAGTTCGTTATTGGATGAAATGTCGTTCATTACCTCCCAGATTTTTCCGGTACTTCCAGATGTTGATGCTAAACAAATATATTCATCCTAATAATAATAATAATAATAATAATAATGGTAATGAGTATTATGTATGAGCCCACGAGGTTGTGAAGGCTGCATCACAGATACGCTGATCAAATGTTTTATTTTTTCAAAGATTCATCGGTTAGATTCGTCTTTTTATTATTATACTTCCCTGTCTAACACTGACAGTGAAACGCTATAGATATAAAGATGCAAACAAACTCTCCAATTAATGAGCAAACAACGGCTGGCAAATTGTGTTGGGTTTACCCAGCGAAAACTTTACTTTGGCGCTTCATCAGTTACATCAAGCAAGAAAGAGAGAAAAAAATTATTTTCAATGGAGTTGATACATTGGAAGCTTAACATTGGCTTTTATTAAAATGTTATAACATGACGATCCTTAGAAGGTAAACAAAGCAGATACACCAATAGATTGACTAATCAATAATTTGATTAGCCATATGCACTGTGCATTGTTTCATTAATGATTTCTTACATTAATGTCTCTTATTCGAAAGGGCATTAAAGGTACGTATCATTCAATTTACATTGCTTGCTAGCAACAATTCTTAATTAATGTCGTAATTCAAAATATTAAATACGATGCGGAGAAACAAATTATTTCTCACAATCGTCAGAAGATAGGTGTGCATATTTCTGACACTCGGACTATTGTTTTTGTGGACAAAGGGTCCGTGTTCTTGTTCAGTGCTCGAGCACAAGCATCCATAAATCACGTATCTCGCCCCAGAATCATGACGAATTTGCTGCGTGAAACTGATCACCGCAGTTGTACGGAGCTCATACGTTGGTGGGCTGATGAAGGAAACATTTGAAATCTTCTCAGGCAGATCGTAGATAGTTCGAAAAGAACACAAAAAAATACTAGTATCTCGTGAGGTTCATGTAGAAAAGTACGGGTATCTCAGCGAGCCTTTGCGTTGAATAAGTTTGTGACTGTTGCAAGTGAAGAGGTGCAAAATAAAAATATTGCATGCAAGGGAGTATGCGTGAATTTAATTTGCGTAACGTTATTGTAGACGATGGTTCAGATGACGCATGAAGGTTTTGTAACCTCTATACCGACTCACCATATTTTTTTGTGTGGTGGCGAACGACAAAAACAAGAAATCAGTGTTACCCTTGTCTGAAATTTCTTACATTCTCTACCGTTTTCATTGATAAATAAGAATACTGGTGTAACCCAAGAAGCAAATTATAAACCTTATTTCTTTGCCGACCGTATCTCTCATGTTATCCGGGATTTTGAATGTTCACGGAAATAGTCGAGGGTACTAATTACTGTTGTTTTTAAACCAAAATGCCGTTAAATTTGTGTGCGATTGGTCTATAACATTTTGAAAATAATGAACGGCTAAGCTTATCTAAGTTTAAACTAATAGCTGATTAAGATTTGTATTGCTATCACTAGGTTCTCGAAAGGCTCGAGAAGAACAAAAAAAGACAGTCTGTGTCGTGTGGGTCGCAAAAATATCGAACTTTGATAAGGCAGTCCAGCTTATATTCATCATTTGTACTTCAAAATATCCCTAATATGTTCCTTTTCTGGTAATATAAACCTCAGTAGAGTACTTCAGTTAAACACTCAGGTACTGCCATTTGAAATAGCAGTTCTGGTTTTCGTGATCCCTACACTTGATAGGGCCTATCCTGTATTTTACAGGTCCCACCCTGTACGTTTCAGAGCCGTGGTCAGTTACTGGCTGCCTCGTGACGTCCGTCAGTTTAGAGCCATCGTGGCTGCGCATCGATTTAGACGCTACTTTAAGTAAATATTTTATCAACAACATCGCATGTATCAGTGTAACAATGATAGCATTGACGATGCGTCCGCCTTCAACGTATTTTATCATACTGTGGGGAAAATATTTATTGCTACGAGCTACTGATAACATCGACTGTTTTTTTTTCAGCCAGAAATATTATTGTTCCGAACAAGGACATTGTTGAACTTAAGCTTGAATTTCGTTGAGTTTCAAAATCTGAACATCTGTATGTCCTTGTAATTCTATAAGTTCAACATTTTGCTTCAGCGTAATTTTATTTTTGACTGCTGTTTCGTCATAGCGAAGCTTCATTTCATCTTCTTTGAGTGATAACTCGTGCCATTTTTTTGTGAATTGCGCTGATTAGCTTGTAAGAATTTTTGAGAATATACGGAAAACACATGCTTATTACACAAAATTTACTAAATTATTTCTACTAATGACAAATTTGCTTCGGCTTATGGAAGGGCACAAACAATGCTAAACTTTGTAGTTTTTGGGGTTCTTCTGAAACAAAATACATATGTTCCACCAAGCTGTTTGTGATGTCAAGATCCGTTATTTATTATTCATTATTTTTCGTAGCTGTGTCTCATGGATATATACTGATGTTTGTAGTCAAGGGCAAAAACATATTCATGGTACTCGAGCATTATTTCAAGTTGCTTATCAGGGTACTGGACACAGCAGCAAGCTCCAGCATTGCAGGTGTTCCCTGCAGTCATCTATTGACCAGCCGCGGCATTTCGTTCGTGTTATTCTCTCTATCACACACTCAATAAAATTACATGGAAAGTCGATGTAGGGGAAACTTACTCTTAATGACGTTTTGAAGACGGTGCAGGAAAAATTTCCCCGGTTTAATAAATAAGGTTTCGTTGAAACAGTGAGTTTGGCTTTAAAAAAATGCGACTTGCCACCAACCTCCGCGCTCCCCTTCTCGCCTGTCTCCTACATACACTCACTTTCTCAACCTTGTTATTTGGTCCCGGAGTAATTCCTTCTGTGCTGGTTTTCACAATTTTGCTCATTGGGAGATACTAATGTGCCGCACACTCGTATTTAGAGGACTCACCTCCACTTTTGGCTCTAGTAGGAATGAGGAGCCCCTTTGTGGGGATTTTCCCTCCACGATAATTGTGTCTTGCAGCTTAAGGAAAAGTAATCTATGCCCTCAAAATTTATAGCAAAATCTAATCTTAATTACCAACAGAAATGATTGTATTTTCAGTAGATCGATTCTTGAAGAATCTCAGGCGTAAGGTGAAAAGAAGAACCAATGTTAAAATGTGCATTGTTTATTGCAAACGTGTCGGAATAATAAAATTTTATCTTCATTACTGAAATATGAAAAATGAAGAAAGTCAAACTTAGAGCACACAAAAAAGGTAATAAAAAAATGGAAAAACATCTGTTCAAACCTAAATCCGAACCCTGATTTATGCAGAAGTAGAACCGACCCGTCCCTTCACCCGTCCACTCACACAATCTTGCACAAACCACACATTTACTCATGGAAACCTCCTCACATATACACAGGTGCACACGCACACGCACATATACACCCACAGAAATATGTCAGTAGGTTGAAGTAATGTACAGTTTGACTGCACTTTAATCTTAAATTAGGTTACCCTTATGGGTGGATATAAGGATAAAAGTTAAGACTCCAAAATCCAAAGATTTTGCTCATTATTTGCAGCGCAAATAGTAGAGAAATTAGTTTTTTTAAGTATGGTTGAAATACTGACCATGATTTCGAATTACTGAGGGAGAAGGAGAGGAGCGTATTCGACAGGTTCTGTGGGAAATTTCTGAATGTGGGGTGGTTGTGTGTGATAAATTGTTGAAGTTCGGTACTACCAACATAATCTGAGTGTAGCAGTCACACTTATAGGAAATAACACATCCACTTCACAGGCACTTCTTCAGCAGTGCCTTTCGCCTCAAAAATTTACCTATTTTAAAACTACAGTATTTCTATGAAACATTCTGACGTCAACGAAAGTATTTTACTTCAGTTTGCCTGAGGAAGGATTGAAAAAAGCTGAAATAGAGCAACGAGAAATAGTGAAAGTTCACTCACAACTAAAAGAAAATACAGTGAAAAAGAACTAAGGGGAGTAATTTAGAACTCAGTCTCTGGGTTAAAAGCTCCTCCTACTTGAGTCCGTCTCTCGGTCGGGCAGCGCATAAAAAAGCTTTCTGCTATTTGAGAACTTTTAGATTGCTCTCAAGAGCGTTAAATGCAATCCTGGCAACCACTGGATTTCCCGCCGCATGAATGGAACCCAAATTATTAAACTGGTGAAATCTTTCCCGCACCTTCTTCAAAATGTCATCAAGAGTTGGCTTCTCGTGAAGAGACTTGCGATGTAAAAGTCTTGGCTGATCAAATTCCCGTTTATTCGGTTGGTCGTTTCTTGTCATGCTGACGCTCGTGCCGCTTTAACGGTGTATGGTACATTTCTTACGTTTGTATACTCATTATTTGGAAGTAATTCTGCTTTCGTATATTGGACCAAGGTCCACTCCTGACATGGATCGAGAGCATCTTCAGTGTTGTGTGCTGATGTATGCATCAGTAACTCTATTTTCCATTTTCGGCTTCCAAGGATCATTCACTGTCCAACTTCATTGTCTGAGCATCTAATGTTCTTATAGCCTTCGGACTGGGCGACTAAAATCATGGATGCACTGGCGAAAAAACGTAGATTAGGCAGCTTTTGTTGCTTGTCATGGTACAACGTTCAACAAGAAAATATCACTCGTATCACGGCGGTTTGCTGCCAATTACGCTTAATTAATTCATAGTTTGTTGCTAATCAGTTCAGAGTGTTTTAATTTTCAAGATTTCTTATAAGTATATGAATTTAAAGATCATAATAATCTTTTGGCGGATTAGTCCCAGTGAAAGACAAGTTGAATGGTCAAGGACTTCACACCTTTAAACATTGTGCAGTACGTGTGCTCCATGAGCCATGTGTAACAGAGCCGTGTTCAACAAACGTGAATGCTGGAGGCATGGAACTCTAGATCAAGACTCACAAGGGTTGTGCTCAACTCCGTTCATCTAACTTCGAGTCTGTCGAACTCTGTTGAATTAACTAACTCTATTGTGAAGTGCCTGTACAAGCTCTGAATTTCACGTAAAAAATATGAAAATTGACTTTGAGTAAAGCCATGTTTCATTAACTTAGCAAGGCAGTGTTCTTTATGAATACTGAGATAGATAGTTGGAATTGTTTTCAGAGTTCATCATTTTGAGCTTCACAGCTCAGGATGATGCAAAACTTTGCTCTAGCGCGCTTGAGTCTGTCCATAATGACTGGAAGTATTTTCCTCTTTTATTTTCAGGACTAGTTTTTGCGTGAACGATAATCCATTAAGTAGAGAGCGGGTGTCATGCAAGAAATGAAAAATTGTTTCCGGTGGAAATTCGTCGAAGCATTCACTGGTCGACTCCATAAATGGCAATGCTAAACTTTCATTGTGTGAAAAGTTCCCTTTAAAGTGCTTTTAATTCGCGGAAACTGTATTCATCATCGAATCTTCTTCCTTATTGAAACGAATAATGCTTTTATTAAAGTATGCTAATGGTTGCCGTAGCGGTTTGTTTGAGACCAATTTTGGAAACATTCGAAAGCAATTTTTGTCTGATGAGACTTCTATTGACACAATTACTTTGAACTTCTGTAAATAAGGTGGACGGATGTTAATTAATTTCGAGCGTAATAAAATTGCACTAAAGTAACCCGTTGCATCCGAGAATTATTTTATTGAAACAATGCATTGTTGATCCAAAGAACAATTTATAACTTCTGTAAAGCACATCAGTTTTTATGAACAAATCCGCTCTGAGACATTGGATCTTCGTTAGCGCAAGTGTGTGGACGAGAAAAACTGGTTGTTTGGGTATGGTCCTCTCGAAAACTGTCAGCGGTTTTGATAAGCATCAGTTGTATTTAAAATATCGTCATGAATACCGTGGCATGCGATTTAGATAAGCATCGGTTGTGTTTAAATTATTGTTAAAAATGCCGTGGCTTTCTAGTGCTGCTGACTGTATAGTAAGCATATGTTGAACAGTTGAACTTTTTTAGTGTGACCTTCATTGGTCTATGATGACTTTTGAGTGAACTGCTTTTACAGACTAGGATGTAACATGTTTTAGTCTTCCTTCTTGACTACTATGCCTCCACGCTCACGAAGCCCACAAACTTGCAGCCAGCGCACCAGGTCTACCTAAATGTGCCTGTGAACCTGAAGACTCAAAAAAGAGACCATGAAGTTTTTGTCCTTTGTGTGTCTGTGAGAGCAGAATTTGGTGACTTGTGTCATTTCTGTTGCATCATTCACGGTTTTTGTGAATTCAAATGCCATGCACTGTAAATTCTTTACTTATTTTGAAATTTTCGTTTCTAGTAATTCATCGTAGAGTTGTTGCGACTTTTTCATTTGATTGTATTGATCTAGTGTTATGACACTATATTTCGTAATGTTCAATTTTCAAGTGTTTCGAAATGGAATTGCGTTGGCGAGCATAATTTCCTCATCTGCTCTTGTTGAGAAGTAATATTCATTGAGTGTTTTTTACTTCTTCAGTTAAAATAGTTTTTGAATTCGATACTTGAAGTTTTTTTGTCAGTTTGCGGTAACACCTTACGGAAGCTTATGAATACTCTTGCATAGAAGGCAATATTAATTGTTCTAATCGGTTCTTTAGTCGCCCGCGAAAACAAGTAAGAGTCTTCTTTAAATTCTTCTTTATTTGAATATTAGAGTTTCAATATCTTCCAAGGGCATCTCTGCGCATATTGCTTTTGCTGAACCGTCTTTGTTGTAGCCACGGGATTAAACCTTCACAATGATATGCCGCATTTAAATTACTCGTGCGAAAATTTGGCGCTGAGCTAATATTTTTATGATTTTATCCCGTGACAACTCATTTAATAATATGTCTTCTTTTTGTAGGTAAGGGAAGGGCTGGCAAGCGCACCAGCGGAGCAGCTGTCTATTGTGCCACCTGTCTGTCGCTCCCCTCTGTCGCCTCCACCGCCTGCCGCTGCGTGAGTAGTTCCGCCTCGCTCCCGGGCTGTTGCTATGTATGTATTGCTCGGGTGTGCTGTTCATGTCATCCTCTTGAAAGTCAAGAATATATCCTATGTATATATGTAGTGTCTTCGAGAGGTTTGTCTTTGAATTTATGGTCTAAAATTCAAGAAATTGCCCTATGTATCCATGTGGAGATTTGTTCAGGAGATTTGTCTTTGAATTCATGTTCTTTAATTCCAGAAATTGTTCTATGTATCTAGTGTTTTGTCTTCGAACTTAATTTGCGGCCACGCGAGTAGTTCCACCTCAGGCACACTTGCTATGTATTCTCATGACATTACATGTCATGTTAATGAAATTCAAGAAATTATCCTACGCATCCAGTATTCTCAAGTGATTTATTCGGTTCAAATTTATGTATATTCAACATTAAGTTTCTTTCTCACGTTCGATATCAGGAAAAGAAAGCCCGCGAACCATCAAGAAAGTAGGTAAATGTCACTCCACCGTAACCTTATGTACTAGCCTAGGCCTATACGACCTGTGTTGCCTCTGCTGTATTTGTGTACGAGGCCTGTACGAGCGGTGTTGCCGCTGCTGTATTGAGTAAATGCTTACATCCGTGCAAGAGTGCAGTTACTCGTGACTCGATTGTACTTAACACGTTCACTAAGTTTCCGCGGTTGCTAAGGTCGATTTTGTTAGGTTGGGAGAAGCAGAATTGAAAGTCTACCTTCACTGCTTGATTACATTCTTATCCTTTCTAACGTGCCGAAAAATAAAAATAGATTTGCACGATAACATTTTAATATGTAAGCCATAGTCTAATTAAAATACAGGTAGTGAAATTAATGAAATAGTAGCCATTGTTACTGGTACGAAAATGCGCAAGGCACCAGGTGCTACACATATGTACAAATACGTGGTGCACGTGTTAAGTCTGCAGCTCGAACATCAATTGAGGATGATGTAGTAGTATTCTACTCTGCGATCTTGATTAATGAAATCGTTCGATGCCATTTTCTCGCAAGTGCGTCGAATTTCACTTTCCTCTCGTGACTTTCGAGCGAGCTGGCGATTGGTTTTATGGTCAACATTCTCCTCTGAATTTTTAGTGAGCGAATGCAAAGGATAATTGATTCTTTCAAAACGGTGATAGTTTGTCACTAGTCAATGTTCAAATACTTTGCAAACGAGTTGAAATTAATGACGACCCAACTAAAAATCCTACTCTGATACTGCATTGTCTTTCTTTTGCACGAAAGCTGTAGAATTTAAATGGAGAGATTTATCATGAGTTTTTCGGATAGAAGCCGCGGTCCAGTTTTTAACATTTTACGTCGTTGTAGCCGTGAAACCGGGGGTAAAAAATCTTCTGTCGACTTTGCTACCTTTCATGCTGTTTTTTCGCCAAAATCCTCAAGTTGAAGCCCTTTCAAATCAAGTTTAAGTATTCAGCATCTAGCACAATAGCAGGCTTCTCAAATGAAACAAAATTTATTAATGTAAATAGTAAGTACTACATTTTTGGAGAAACATTTATGTGCGTAAATTTAGAAAAATCGATGAAATGATTAGATGCATGCGTGACTGAAATACGTTGATGCAGATCCCGGTCGCTATCAACGAAATGTTAACTAGTAGATAGCTGTAAGTACATTACGGTCAGTTTTAATTTAAAAATATCTAATAGAGTTCACCGAAGGCAACCGAAACTGCACGATTTGTACAAAGAAACACAAATTTATGCTGGGTGATACTTTGTTGTGCGATCTCAGCGGTGGCATGATTTCAATGTATTTATTAATTTTTGTTTATATTGAACACTGTGAAATTGTGCTACCATATTTCATTATTATTGTTCAACAAAGGGTGGAATAGAATACGCGGTAAAACATTATTTGACTTGTAAATTAAAAAATAACAGCAAAATACATGAGCAAAGTCATTCTTCTTTCCTATATTTGTCTCAAACTAAAATGATCGGGATTTGATTAGAATGTCTTTGCATTTACTCCTGTTGTTTTTTCACTTCTCGAATTTTGCAATTTAGCCGAGTTTTTTCCATCGCTTCAGTAGACCTCGTGTAACGTGATTGACGTAAGTTAATAATGTAATTGATGATGAACAGTTTTGTGAACACAATTCAAATAATTTAATCATAAGTAAGCGGGCGTTTCATCTGAATATTCGAATGATTGAACATGCTGAAACTTTTCTCTGAACAATGATTGACCACGCAGTGTGTGGTTTGCTCACATTCGGGCGAATTGGTCATCAAGCAAAACTAATCTCCTTTCGCTGCTCTCGACTCGATCAAGCGATCTCCTCGATTAGGCGGTGCACTGTCTCTCTTTCCGACGTATAAAAATCTGCAGTCATTTTCTCTTCGAACTATTAAAAGAAGTAAACCATTCCTCAGAGCAAAGCGACCGTTTTCCCATCATTCTCAACGTCCTTGTAGAACTGTCTAGCTTACATTTGGAATTTTTTTTGTTCACCATAAAGTGTAGAGGCTCAAACACACCTATTTTAATTTTATATTACGGTATTCATAATACAGTGGTCACAAGATCACGTACCAGAGCATTTTCTTGTCGCTGAGATTGCATACCAAAGTGGCACATTTAGGCGCACTAAAGCTTCAAATGAATCGCTACAGAGTATAATTATCAGTGTTCTATGTATCACAAATACGAATTGGGGCTCCAGTACGTGGGAAAGTAAAATAGGGTCATAATATGCGAAAGTACAAAACAAGTTAAAATAGAAGAAGAAAAAATACAAAGTACAGCATGAGCAGATGCACAAAAAATTTCCGAAAAGTGCATCTGCAGTCAACGTTATGCAATACATATTTACCCACGGCCAAGAAACTAGCAAGACCACAAGTCTCCTCCACAACGAGTTAATCTTTGCCAAAAGACTTGGTGCGTTGTGCCCACGCGGTTGGGGTTAAAAACTAGCGACAAAAAGAGACCATGCGTAGTACACCTGCTGACGAGCGAAAGTGTTCCCCAAGTGACATTTACGCGTGCGTGTAGAGATCGCCTCATCGAGTCGAAAGAGCAGAGATAAGACTAGTTTTGCTTGATGATCAACTCTCCCGAATTTGCGTACATCCACAGTCTGCGTGACCTTTAACACTCTATTTCGGACTCGTTGATGCGTGGTGATAAATCATCTTGAAATTCCTTAAATTCTTGATTTTTCACCGAACGATAGATCGAGGACCTATATTTTGAGACATGTTGCTGCGGCTTGGATAGTTTTGTGCTTGCTCATGAGCAAGGTTGCAAAAATGTGCACCACGCCGAAGCACCGGACTGTTCGAAAAGTTTTGAGTTCATTTAGGGTGCAAAAAAAATGAAAAGCTGAAGACGCGGCAATCCCAGTTGGTATGTACGTTGCATAGCTTCTCGCTTCAGGAAAGACCAGTTGAGTTTGACTGACTTTGAAGTTTATATTAGACTACAAATTCAAGAATTTTGCCCATGGTAAAAATGTGTTTATTTTCGAATCCAAAATCTCTTGGCTGATGATTTTCATACCTGAAAATGTGAAATTTTCAGCTGCATGTCGCTTGTTTTTCTTCATTTGGTTTGAGCGGAGATAAAGTCACCAAGAGTAGCATACAAGGTAGGGCTGTTCAAGGTTCCATTTCTGTGGTAAGTACTAAGGTTAAAATCAATAATCAAGTACAATACAAGCAAGTCTTGACACAGGAAACAAATTTGTATCAAAGCATTTTAATTCATTATTAATTTATATTAGTATCATTCATCATTGCATTTATAAACCTACATCATTTTTATTTGTATGAGTCTTTAGCAACCTTCGTTTCATGCTACAATCTGAGACGCAGGCTGCACAGACCAGAATGGACAGGCTGTATCACTCAAACTTAGACCGCCTCTGTGCCACGTAAAAATTTTATAGCTGTGGCTTGGTATTCAGACTGTTACCGCTTCACAAATTATTTTAAATGAAAAACATTTTTAAATTTAAAGCACGACACTACACCCAAATGAGGCTTTTTGTATTGCTTTATTGAGAATCATTTTGTTATCTCTTTTTCTTTATCTTTCATACTAATAGAAGTAATGTTTGTTTTAACTTGACACATAGAAAAGTTGGAAAAAATTTTTCGTATGCGATATCACGGATACTCTAATGTTGAATGTTCGAGCCTCTGCACTTTGTAGTAAAACAGCTAACGTACAAATGTTAGGTAAACAGCTCTAAAGTTGAAGAGGAATTAGTCAGGAGGTAAATTGGCCGGAGAGTTAGGCTAATCTACGCGTGCACCAGTCGCCAGCAGCGGGAAATTTTGTGGCTTAATTTTCTTTTGCTCATCTCCCGCTGAACGAGAATGGATTTATTTTTCAAGAGTTATTGAGGTGTCGGTAAACATATATATGTTTCTGACTTCGTCTCTAGACAGATTTTTATAACTGCGTAAACGAAAATAATCAAAGTCCTTACTTTCGTTAAATAAATTAGCATTTCAGTTTAAAAATTCATTTTTGGCAGTAATGAATTTAAAATTTTCAGCTTTTATATTTTTCTTGAATCATTGTCGACCGTTTCCATAACTCTGCTTCAATTTTAGGAATACTTTAGCTATCCCAATAATTCAGCTTAAGTTGGTTTTTTGTGACAAATTGTAAAAGAAATTTTTTTTCAGCATAAACATTTATAAATTTAAATGTATTAAATCCCAATGAAAATTGGAAACCTTTTTTCACATTTAAACAAAGATTGTCGTCGGTATTAACACGAATCCTGTTATAGAGTATTTTAGCATCGAGAAGGTGTTATATACGCACAATAAATTTTTGACGTACATATTGTGAACGAAAACATCCTTGAAAAAAATCAAGTTTTTAAAACGGAAAATGGAACACTTTTTGCGTGGGTTTTGATAACACTGGCAGATAGGCGAAGTTTAAGTTTTCTAATAAAGTTTTAAAAATGTCTGGTAAATTGCTACAAAGTAAAAGTAATTTAGAACTTCTTCTAAAATGTTCTGATATTGCTTGTTGATTTATTATAATACATATTAATATATTATATTAATTTTCGTAACGTAAATATACTAATATTTACATTATATGATATTGACATATGTTGTATTTTCGTGTATGTAATATTAATTAATAAATTAAATAGCATATTTTACTATTACCTTGATTGTGGTTGTCCTTTTTCTAATGTAAATACACAGTTTGATCTCTGGTATATTTTAAAATAAGAGTTTTTGTTTACATCTATTTCATCTTTGAGCATAAGGTTTTCATATGAGGCACTGAATTTGGACTAAGCTTATTCCGCTGCAAATTATCTTGAATTCAAATTGTCTTGCTTGAAGATCATAGAAACAATGTCTCGAATCCATCACTTATGAATCGTGAATTGTGTGTGTGAACTAAGGATCTTAGTGTTAGGACATTTTAAAAACCAATGCTGTACATTTCATGTACCAACTTCTTTGGAAATACTCTATTTTTCTTTCTTTTGTTCAACGAAAAGACACCACAATTTTGTGTGGGGTATCTTGTGTAGGGCGTTTCTGATGGCACCAGCATCTCTGTGCACGTGCTTTGCATGATGTTCTGTACAGTCGCATGAGTTACTCGTTTAGTGCCGTACCACATGCGTGCATCAAAATTCATGTCTGAAAGAAGACATCTTTATCTATCGCCATATTATTATTACAATCGCGACTACAACCGATCAGATCTTTGACCGAAGTTGTTGTTAACCGAGTTTATTTTTGATCGGTATTTTTATTATTATAGCAATCGTGTTATAGAAATGGTTTCCATTTTTCTTAACCTACGGGAAGGAAGTGAATTTGGAGAGTAAAAATACAGAGAAAGTAGGAGAGTGCTTCCTCGTACCTCTTCTATCACTGTTTTCTTAATCACCAGAGGAGCTGCATCAGATGCAGTTCGTCAACTTCATGGAAAACCTTCTCTGCTATTTTTTTACATTTTCCTAGATTGTGTCTACCAAGAAATAAAGCGTACTTATTTGTTTTTTACTCAATCATTAAACTGATGAATTCACTTTCTCTTTATTTTACCATATTTTCCCTGTAAAATGAACCTCTAGATCAAGAACTAAAAAAAAGAAGCGTCACGCTCAACCAGAGCCGTCACTTTAGTTGACAAGCATGCAATATCAGAGACAATGGTGTGTTATTGTATACGTGCAGTCACAAATACGGAAAGTATGGATTTTCCTTTTCCATGATATAGTTAAGTTTAAGCGTTTACGTAAGTTTCGGTTTAGTTCTGTGCTCTATAGTCTATTCGATCACTACAGTGCCCTTGTCACACAAGGCAAAAATCAGACTGTAGTTACCTCATCTTGACAGACTGCCGCTGCCCAACCAAATGGTAAACTTTCTTACATAGCAGATGCTGGACCAAACACTCTGGGTAACGTAGGCAAGATCGATGAATCCTCGNCAATAAACATCGCAATAAACATCGCAATAAACATCGCATCAAACATTGCAGTGTGACATTTTAGAATACCTACTGCCTGGAAACGCGTCAATGGAAGTCTTGCTATTTCTAACTCAAGTATTACTATTGCAATAAGCAGTTATTTCGTCACATTTCATTCTGAAGTTAAATCGTATATGCTGTCCCAGCTTTTTGCATAATTTCCCCCACTCAAAGAGAATCATTAGATCCACAAACGGTATTCAGTGGGTGACTTGGTCTCCTACGTCTGTTTCACTGAATTAAGAAAGCTTAACATCATACATTCGTACACAAACATTGATCAAATAGGTAGTTTTTACATTTCGTAAGCCTGTAAATGATTGAATGTTTGTTTTCTCTTCACTTCATGAGTATGCCGTCACTCACAAGTGCATGCAAAAATACAGATACAACACTTCTGTTATACAGCAGTAAAAAGCAAGCGTACCAATGGAACTACTACGATCAATTTTAAAATGAAATCTCAATGATTATTTCTACACTTAATGATAGGCCAGTTAACAGATGAAGTGAAGACATAGTCTAGTCTCACGAACCGATTCAGCTCATCTAAGTCACACTCCTTCGAATACTCTACGCAAACCAATCCGTCCAAAGAAATGTCGGATTCAGTTTTGCATGCTCTCGATCATTGTCCGTTTATCTCTGAATAGCGCTCCTGATTTTCATGAATAATAGTGATACCAAGTCGTAATCCATCTATCATCACTTAAATTTTGATTTCCTATTAAACATGATTATTACCATGTTTATGGTTTTATGATCCTCGTTACTGTTTCAGTAACATACAAGCGAATTCATTCCAGGAATTTTGCACATTAGGTTCCGACTGGTTACACTCTTTACATGGTCTGGAGTTCACTCTACTTCTATTTTAAGTCTTCACGCATTCATTTCTCTTGGATATTCTTTTCTTCAACTCAGACTCTTTTTCTAAACGTATGTTCAAATTCCAATCAGCGAAAGAAGCAAGCAGTAGAGTGACCCTAGCTGACAATTTCAAAAAGAAAGATGCGCCATATTCGATAGGAGCCTATCACAGACAAACTCATTCGATGAACATTTTCTCCTGTAAGTACCAGTTTTACAGGAAGAATGTGGTAAAGATTCATCAAAATCTGTTTCATAATGGGAACCGAACAGTGCATCATTCCGGGAATATCGTTCAGAATCTGAAAATATGACCACAGTAAATGCCCAACAAATTTATTTGATAGTTTGATCGAAAATAAAATTAGACGACGTGTCCAATTGGCGTCTTGATGGTTTCTACCCTTAAATGAGCTAAGTCTTTGTCTGATGAAAATACTCCAGAGTATTTTTTGTAGTTTCCTCTTCTGGACCTCCATAAAAACTCAGCTACGTTTTCCCCTCATGCTCAACACCATCAATACAAACAATATTAAATAACCATGGGGACATCACACACCCCTGATACAAACCCTCCCGTACGTCGAACCACTCTATAACAGCATTTCTCACTCAAACACGCTATCTGCTATCGACGTAGAACCTCATGTAAGCCTCGAGCAGCTTACTTCGCAAGCCATTCATACTCTTAAACACTTCCCCAAAAGCTTTCCGATCAATTCTGCCCTACACTTTCTCCAAATCTATTAACGCTCTACACACCTCTCTCCTTTTCGGTAGTTACCGCTTCCACACCTTTGAGCGTGCGAAAATCTCGTCTAAACACTCTCTACTCCGCTGTAAGGTTCCTCTCCTTTAGTAGTTTCCGTTTGTTCCCCAAACAATTCACTATTACTATCCCGTACACTTCATCAACCACATTTGACAGACTTCCACTCCTTGAATGACAGCCTTCTTACCTATTCCATTTGCCTTTACACAGTGGACTCGCACTCGCCTTCCTTCAATCCATCAGTTCCGTACCTTCAAAACGTAAATTCAACAACTGCACGTACCTATCAATCACTGTCACATCGCCTTTCACAAAACACAGCTGCAACTTCGTTCAAACCCAGTGCTTCAACTGTCCGCATTCATTCCAGGGTGATCTCTATTTCTAATTTACTATCGTCTTCAATTCACATTTACGTCCTTCTACCGCTGGCATTCTCCTTCCGTCTCCATTCGCCACAATAACTGATTGCCTGTCATCCTAAACGTTCAACAATTGCTCAAAACATTCTGACCAAGTCTTCATGACCACTGCACTTTCATTAAACTTCACCACACTCACATCTATCACCTTGCGCTCTATCACCTTCTTGGTCTTCCGTACTTTTTTCACTTTCTTTTAGAATATTTTACCTCAAAATTTATCTCCAACCTTTCACCTGACTTTCAATCAGCAGCTCTCTTCTCTTCATTCACTTTCTTCTTTGTCTTCCTTCTTTGGTCTCTAGTTCTCTATTATGCCTCTCTTTCCCACCATCTTGCACCCATTCCTAACATAGCTTCTTTTTCTTCTTGTTGATTGCTTTCTTTGCTCCCTCACTCTACCATTCCCATCCCTCTTACGTCCTACACCCAACGGGCCTAAAACCACATCTGCTCCGACACTGTATTACAAAATTTGAAATAAAACTCCTGTTCACTCTTGGCACTCTCACATTCATTTTACTTCACACTCTCGTAACACTCATTCAGCCTCGTCTTACACTCCAACTCGTTTCTCCTATTCTCAACTTGTTCCTTTTTCTTTCCTTTCTCTCCTGTCCCGCTCACATATCCAAGACTTAGCTTCCTTCAGATATGGGTCAAGACGTGTCTCCTGAGTCCCCCATCAAAATATTGACATCCAACAACCATTTGCTTGTCATTCCCTTACAACATAATCTCTCATCACTCTCTCCATCGCTGTGTCTGAACCATTCGGACCCAGGCAAACTAATACCGATCATCATTTCTCTATTGCTTTATGGAGTTATGCAGGGTGAAATGTGCTGGAACTATTCGTCGCTTATTTCACGTTAACGGTTTCAGGAAGTTTTAATATTGCCATCAACGTCCTTGCAAGAGGAAGAACGGGTACCGAATCTCAGAAGGATTGCCAACTTTAGTTCTCTCCAGATTATTTCACACAACTCGGCATTCCTCGGTTTTTGCAGAACTCGAATGCCACTCCAACGCCTTTGGTTAGCTCTTGCCTTCAAAGTTGCAAAGTGATCGAGAATGTCAAAAATTTACATTGCTGAGTTCGCAAATTTAGCATTAGTTGACTTCATATACCAATGTTAACAAAATTTTCGAAAATAAAAATCAACATTGAGATTTTTACTCAATTCATTTCCAAATTCAATGCAAGCGTACCAAACATCTTTCATCCTTCAAAATAATTCTTCCAGCTCTCTGAGTCTAGCATTTCGCTTGTGTCTTCTCCGTGCGCCTTTTTTTACCTCTGCTTTTGAAGCAGAGAGAGAGTCTCTTTCTGTCTCCCCTCCTGCCAAGAATTCGATTTGCATTTTTGTCTGATCTCCGAATTACTGCAGGACTTCGAGGAGCGGCTCGTGTAAGTAAGGAGAACTTCTGCACTGGACCGTCCATTCCTCCGACGTCTTTGGATGTTGTTTTCTGCAACAGCAGACCGTCAATTTCTCTGAAGTCTTTGAATGTTTTCTTCTGCTGCAGTACGTAAACCGCTCATTCCTCTGATACTTCAGGGGGTTTGGCTGTCGTACCTCGACAATTCCTCTGGTGACTTTAAGTGAAACTAATTGCTCCTATATTGAGAGCCATTTTAGGGACGTTCTCCAATATTGTTTTCTGTTATCATTCCGAAAACGCCTTCAGCCAACTGTGGGTGGACAGCCATTGCGTCTTTTGGAAAACTCAGTTAATAAAATGCCTCCTTTAGAAAACCTCAGAGCAGAAGGTGTTTAAGAGAATAAATGTTAATGGGCTGGGAAAATCTAATCTGGGCTGAGACAGGTCTTAAAATACATCAGCAATGTTAACGGGTGACAAAATCCCATTCATCCCTCCTATTCTTTCAACACATTCTTCAGGGGGCTTTGTAAAGGAAAAAAGCGCTCATTACAAGAGCTTCATGGAAAGAAGCTTTAATTAATAGATTTCGGAGCAAAATGCAAACACGGGTTTGTACGTTCATGCAAAAACCAAATTTATGGCGGAAACAGGTAAGGGGAGTATGAATTTTGCTTCCCATTGACGCTACCTTGCAGCAGATCTATACCTATCCCAGAGTTCTCTGCTCGACCTTCCAGTGACAACTTGGTGGTGCCATAGCGTGATGTCTACCACACTATAGCGTGAGATCTACCTCTAGCTAGTATTATGGCGTGAGGTCTACCACACAATAGCGTGGGATCTACCTCTAGCTAGTACTATAGCGTAAGGTCTATAGCAAGGACTACAACGTTAGCAATGCATGAGATCTACCTCTAGCGAGTACTATAGCGTGAGGTCTACCACACTATAGCACAAGATCTACCTCTTGCTAGTAATATAGCGTGAGGTTAGGTTAGGTAACCGATGGATATTACTTATTTCTATCCATTTAATTTAGCGATAAATACTTAATTCGAACATCTCAAACTGCACCTGGGTGGGCAATTTATGGGGGAAGACCTCATGCTGTAGTAGCACCTTGTAGTGTTCTCCCCCAGGCTGCAACACGCTTCGGGCAGACTTTGAGATATCTTTTTCGTGACAGGATAGCCCGAAGCGAGTGCCTGAGGTACAACCGTATTCGGCAGGATAGGGACAACACGGGG
>JACJUY010001379.1:26078-36212 GCA_014220935.1 Platorchestia sp. MABIK | reverse complement strand
CGTAATGATTGGAACAAGCTCCAATAGCAAGTAACGTCCGCGAGGACGATGCTTACGAACGCAACGGCGAGACGTGATGATTGGTGCTACGTCGTGCGACCGTTACGAACAGGTCTGCTGGTGCTAGCGGGGCTCCGAGACGAGGCTAGTCAGCTGGGTCGGGCACAGCCACCACGCGGTTCACCGTTGTAGCTGTCAGGTAGCTACGGCGAGCCTAGCCGGTCGGAGCGGGCGATAGATGTCGTAGAGCGGCCTGGCCGACAGCGCCGGCATGGGGCGTCGCAACGTGACTTTTTTACGACTTTGAAACACCTTGGAGCGTCGATAGGCAGGGCCGGTTTCCGGAGCTTGGAGCAGGTACGCGAGAGACAAAGTCGATCTCGGAAGCTAGATGCAGGAACACGAGACTGGTGCTGAGATGTGACTTGAACGAGGACGAGGGCTTGAAAATAGAGCGGGCCTTGTTGGGGTCGCCTTATGTAGGCTTCGAATGCAAGCCTTGAGTCCGGGCGTGAGTCCTGATTGGTCGCGAGTTTGTGGGCCTGTGGTGCTGGAGGCAGGAAGCCGTTGTAGCTTAAGGGGACCTTTTCTCATAGTCGCGAGGCGGCTTCTCTCAGGTCCCGTGTTTGGTTGACTAGGCGCTTCGGGTCCGGAAGTGCTCTGGAACGGATGCGTTTGTAGTCTGGAGGCAGCTTTTCTCAGGTCTTGTGGAGGTCCGCGGCTTGCCGCTGGGATCACCACAACCTACACCGATGTGACGTCTCGCATTAGACTCCTCCTACACCTTCAATACGAGTATATGAGCATAACATACAAGTATAAATACATAACAGAACATACAAGTATTTGAGCGTCTGATGTATAACAAGTCATGCAACTTGTGCAGCCATCTTCCCCGAAAAAACTGTACTAATTGAACGTGAGGAATTTGAACAGTAGAAAACGTGGCCAGGCTCTGCAGCGCCACAAATCAATCCAAGAAAACTCATTTGATGAAATATAGACCCTCAATTCATAATAAAAGTGCCTTCGTTAGCTAGTGTTAAAAAGCGTAAGCTCCCAACAAATGAATTGGTGCTGGTATGAACTGGCACTGGTGAGACCCACTAAACTGTCTATACGTACTACTGAACTAGTCGTATAGATGTCAGTGCTCGAGTTTCAGTTCGAATGTTTATTGACTCGTGTTCTTCACGAACTCATTACATCAGAGATGTAACTAGAGAGCTGAACTAGTTTCTAAAATATAGATTTTGACTTTAAGAATACATAGCTCACTTAGGTGCGAACCATTAGTCTAACTCGTTTATTACTCGTTTGTACTGTAGGATTACGAATCCACGTTGCGTGAGAGAGCGTTCAACTTGAAAATGTCTTTCTATTCCGACCGACTTTCTGAAAATTAAATGATTTGGAAAGCTTCAGATTCGTGGTACCCACTCTACAGAATTTGAAGGAACAGTCCCAGTTAATGCTGACTCCAACGTTCCATCTGTCAACGTTATAATTTCTTGTAAAAGTTTCTTGACGGCTTTAGGTAAAAGAATATTAACATAATCTCCACGACATACTTTTCCTTGGCCTACTTGACATCCGACATTCTATTCTATTACTCGACACTCGACATTCTATCACGACATACTTGATGGCTATTTGAGCGGCAACTTCTCACGCATGCAGAGTTGAAAGTTCATTGGTCTCGTGAGATAAATTTTATCACAATCGTGTCCGTTACACGCAAACTGCTAGAGTGTAAAGACGTCTGCACTACAAGTTAGCCTCTGAAAGGAACTAATGCTGTAAGACGTTATTTGAGATCGGAGAGAGTAAACGCTACTGAAATTCCATCGGAGACTTATATCACAACGCAGGGCAATGAATTCTCAAGCATTATTCTTTTCTTGGTGTCATAAAAGAGGCCGAGGAACTTCACCGCAAAAAATTGGCTTTGCGCTTGTGAGTTTCGACCAAGCATGAAAGCATTGAACCAACTGTGGAGATGGTTGTGATGAACAGGAAAGACACAGTTAATGAGGCGAGTTTCCTGTAAGCATCAGTCACAGTTCTGTCTACAGGACCATCCCTGAGAAGCTCACGAGATTTTGACGAGTTTATTTCCGATGGGTCCCAAAAATGTTCATAGCAGAATGCTCTTCACAAAAGACTAATGGAAACCGTCTAAGAAGGCGAGTGTTAACTTCCGGTTCGGTGGACAAAGTGCATTGTGAACCAGGGAAACTCTGTTGCAAATAACTTAAATTTTTTCCTCCTTCCTTCGCTAGTGAGGCTGAAGAAAAAGAAGTGTTAGTAGTTTTAACTTACTTTCCCATGCACATACGTACCAGCTAGCAAGCGTTCTGTAAAGCACTAGAGTCTAAAATCACTTGACCGACGCCGTGTCGAAGCTGTCAGGCGTACAAGTATCGCCTGATAGGCGCGATATCAGCATAAAATTGTCGATGAATTGTCACCTCATTGCTGCAGTGAGCGATGACGTGCTTGGATGCCACCGAAATTCTGAAGACTTGCCGACGTAAAATGACTGTCGCTCGAACAGGCGATGCAAAGAAAAGAAACGTAGTTGCCATCTCCAGTTTTGAAGTCTTGATGTCATTTACGATGCTAACTCACACTTACAATCACAGTAAATTGAAATTTAATGGACGCTTTTAAATTTTTGACTGCTCACCTTTTGTTGAGATGCAAAACTAGCCAACGTAGGCGCTTTTACTATGAATTGAAGGTCTTCAGTTTATTTCGCCAAAGGAGTATTCTTCAATTGATTTTTGACGCTACAGAATCCTGCAGCGTTTTCTACTGTTTAAATTCTTCACGCTTTTTGACTTAGTTATCAAATGAATATTGTGAATTTGTCCGTTAATCTTGCCTAAGTCATATTCTTTTCGTCCGCTCCAAGTTACTTCGTTAGATAAGGTCGATAACATCCGCTAATAATCACAAGATTTATAACGTACAGTAGTTTTATAGAAATAGTTCATTTGCCATTGATATTTCAATCGCATATTCGTAATTGATTTTCTATTTTCCTTTGTAATTTAAGAGAAATTAAGAAAAAATAACTTTCGGTGTCACAGTACTGCTTGCTAAATTAATCTTAACTGCAGTTACGACAATCCACCATCATATCAGTTCATCACAAACATTGACGACCTGCATTCTATTAAAAGCTTTTATTGTACAGGGCTAGCTCACTTTTAAATTTCAGAGAATATGGGTGGTCACTGCATATATTCAGTTCTGCGTGTCCGAAAAAGTTTTATTTGTCGTGATAATGAAACCAGACAGAACATTGCTTGTGTGCAGAAATGACTCATTTCAGGCTGCTAAATCAAGCCTACTCTATAACTAAGCTTGAACTTTTCATACACTTTAAAAATCATTCAATTCCAGCTGATTTACTTACTTTTCTAATCGTATGATACAACACAAAATGTTACTTACACTAGTGATCCTTTGACAATTGTGTGAGCTCAATTCCATGTAATGCATCACTCAACTCTATGTTACTGCGCTATACTCAGTAGATGAAGTTATTTTAACCTCAAACGTGAAGTTCACGTAGTCAAATGAAAGCTAAAATAGCGCAATTAATCACGAAACAGCAGATAAGAGATTGATTAATACCAAGCATTTGATATCCAACTCCTCAATGAATTTATCACGACGATGCAGCTGCACACATTTCAAAGCGTCTTCTTTGGGAGCTTAGATCTGCTGACCAGCTCGAGAGGTTCACATCTGAACGTCCGCACTCATTCTGTCGCTGGTCGCAGCGAGGGAACTGCGGACTGCATTGATTATAGCCCCAGTAATTGTTGCCGCGACATTCTCATTCTCTTTGCGGTCATTTCTCTGCGCCCTTTGATCTGCTTGTGTTGTTATCCTATTGAAGCGAGCGATCGTTCTACCCGACCGTGCTTCAATAGAGTGACATTTGACCAGATAAAAAGTTCATTTGCTTCTTGGGCGATACGTTGTTCTTCAATGACTGCGATGGATTCCCTCTCTGAGCCGGGCGTAATCTTCCCTCACGAGGAATATCAAAGCAAAAGGAAAATCGTTGCGAAAAGTTTCCAGTCATAAAGTTCAGAGATCGCAAGCGCTCTTCTCGCCACTTCACATTCAGGCGTGTAAGGAGCGAAGTTACTTTGAAGGTGTGTGTGTTGGGGGCTCGAGGTTCCTAAAAGGAGATTTTTCATAGATTGAATTTTAATATTATTACGCTATTGTATAACTTCCAATTATTAATTAGAGTATAATTAAGTGTTATGAAGACTAACATCAACAATCTTGTAAATATAGATCGAATTCTAATATTATTAAGCTAAACTTCAACTTCCAATAATTAATTATTATGTAATTGTTCATGGAGATAAAATTAAAGCTTTCGTAAATCTTAATTGTAAGAATCACTACTTTCGCTAATGAGGGCTGCGTAATTCTTTAGTGAAGTATTGATAGGTGAAGATCATGCGGTAAATGATTTAATTCGGTAAAACGTAACAGCGACGATGAAAGAGGTTTATATATATGTATTTGGGATTAAATGATTCACCGGTATTGTGAATGTTATCAGTGGGGATGAAGCTAGGGCCCATTGTGAATGAGAGCGCTATTTAGATATTTGAAGCCCATAGATTCGTATTAGAAGCAATATACCTTCAGATTATATAGAAAAATTCAACGTAATATGGGATCATCCCGCACAAAATAAACAACAAAGCAAAAAATCCAAAATTAACAGTGATATGAAACCAAACGTTTATTTGTGGAATATTGACATTGCCCCTCAAAAATTTGCCATTTTTGTCCTTATTTTAACTCACACTGGCACCTCATCACATTAACGAAATAAAACCTCGTAAAATTTGATTATTTCATCACCCCTTGCGACAAAAGACTGACCAACTCACCAAACAAAGAAAACAATACATTACAATATGAGTGCGCTCACATCTCGCGGTGTGCTTTCGCACTGGCGGTATGTGAGGGACAGGCTCCGTTTTTGACATTTTTGAACGCCTCTCGTGACAAAAAACTGTCCTACTCACCAAACAAAGAAAGCAATCCCTTAACTTAGTGCGCTCACATCTCGCGGTGTACCATCACAGTGGCGGTGTGGGAGAGACCCGACCTCATAGACGTGCGAAGCACAGGCGACGTTTTTGACATTTTCAAATGAGGCAGAAACGTCGAATTTATACGAGAGCTGATGCATTGCGTCTCACAGGCGTGACAAATTGCCGCCACCGCCGCTCTTTTCAGTCATTAATTCAAGACGTGCGTTCGTTGAGAACAGCGCGACCAAAGCAACAAGTGCAAACTATAAATAAAATAGCAAGGACAGTCACTTATGAAATAGACATTATTTCTTAGTGAGCGTAATATGTCAGAAACTAAAAAGCAAGAGGAAAGTTGTGGCTTGAGTTAAGGTGAGTCCCGCTTCTGGTCAGAGCTGTTGCATGTTGTGTGAAGAGCTCAAGTTCAACCATGTAGGTTGTGTAAGTTACGGTAACCAGCACTGCTACACAAAGCTAATTGTGATGAACAGTAGATGTTATTCTTCAATATATTTCTGCTGATGAATCAAGAGTTCAAATTGACATATATACTCACGTTGTGCTTCTCAAAGATTGCAAGATTTGTTGAAGATATTCAAAAAGTCCCTCATTAGCATCTATTTCAAAAATGTTTTCAACATGAATTGCAACATATATATTTTCGCTAACAATTTCCTTACATATATGTTATGTCGTCACTTTTATTTGGTAAATTTATATTCATCTCTTAAGTATTTATTTACGAATACGACTGTTAAAATATTTATGTAAACTTTAACTATTTAATAAAATTCAAATTCTCAAATTTCTTGATACAAAAAAAATCTATAGAATGTGAATCCCGTGTGTTGAAATCAATTCCATAAGTGATTGCGTTCTCAAACTACTCGTTTGGCTACCTACATATTTCTCATTCTATAGTTTTTGGAAATGATACGCACATTGGGTTTGCAAGCACAGGGTTTCACAACCACACTCCATCCTAATTCTCGGCAACATCGCCCACCAACAGCGTGATGCGAGCATGTGTGAGTCTCCCTCTAAATATCGTTCCTTTCAATCCAACAACATGTCCATTGTTCCTGCAATGTACTCCAGTCGTTCTTGCATCTGCGGGATTATAATTAAAAGTAATTATTGTTTGTTGTACATTCTTTCCATTTCTCTGAAGTGCCATCTTGTCTTTTTTAAACGTCAACTCCACACGCCGCTGCCTGGAAGAAAATTTCATCTTAACAGCGAAATTTTTTGCTGCCATCCTCCTTCGTGAATAATTCCAAACTTTCAAAACTGTTGTCCTTTCACGGCATCGTTAATGTACTCGAATAAAATTCATAATTTGTCGCTGTTGAAAGAGTCACACCGGCTCCATCCTGAACCGAGAGAGAACGCCCGCAAGCTTTGTGCCATAATTTGCATTCGCTGAAATCTTCCCCTCTCAATAAATTCGCTAATTAGGCCCTATAGTTATTGACATTCGTGGGGAAATTTTTTAATGAGTGTTCCAATGAGTATCAAATGGCATCGAACGAGGCTGCGGGATGGCTGCGCTTCTTAATTGGATGCTTCAAAGTGGGCGTCTCTTTGTCGCTCGGAGGCGCGCACAGGACTTGTGAACGGGTGAAGTGCACCAACTTTCCTGTCCCAGCTCTGATTAAACTAGGTAGTGACCTGGTGTTTCAGCACGTAGGGGATGTGCAAGCTTTCGCTCCCATTACCGTGGCCAACCTTGAAATGTATATAGTATTCCTGTGGGTGTTAAGAGTGCAAACTTTGCGTTCTCTAAAGTTGAAGTGGGTGAAGTACCCTCGAATGGGTGTCATTATGCCCAATTGATCACCCTTCAATTTCCACGGGGGCAATTTATTTCTGCTCTAAGTTGAAGATGTTGAATAGGTCTCGCAAACTCTCCCCGGCGTAGAAAGAGAGAGAGAGAGAAAGAGAGTGAGAGAGAGGTAGCAGAATGAAAAATTTCCGGCTTAAAGTAGAAACACTCCCAGCGTTCAATAATTTTTGAAAATATACTGGAACATTTTTGAATGCCCGAGTAGCGAGGTGCTGTGTGCTGCTTTAAATAATTCGAAGCCACTGCTCTCTAAAGCCTCGTGTGAGAGCTTAGTTGCATTGCATTGTCTCGTGAGATCCGTGTTGTGTTGCGTGGCTCAATGGCATCGCTTTTATGCTCTATGGCTCCTCGTGCAATCGCCACCCTTGTCAAGGTAACTCTATGAGAAATGCTATGGCACGTGGCTATGTAGTCGCCACTTTAACGGTGTAATACTTCTCTTTTCGTGTTTACTATCAGTTTAAATCACTCGGTTCGAGCTCTGGTATACAATGAAGAACAAGTTTTTTCCACGTGTACATTCGAAAGGAACCCTTACATAATGTATTTGAGGGAGGCACTTTCCTGCACACAAACTTTCGTTGAGAAAAAGAACCCCCCATTTTCCCCCCTATGAACCCTAACGGTCTCTTCACAGCACTGAACACGTGCCATCAGAACTGAATTTAACACCACTCAAAATTACCTACTATTGCCCTTCATCTCTCTACACACGATAGAGAAAAAGAGCCCGCACATTTTCCACCCTATGAACCCTTCCGGTCTCTTTACAGCGCTCATACTTCAACACGTGTTGTCAGAACTAAGTTTAACTCCACTCAAAAATTATCTACTATCGACCTTCACATTTCTTCACACGATCGGTTCTTCTTCTCACTGTGGGTCATTGGATAGATTTCTCTGAGCGGAGAGGACGTGCTTTTCTCTGCCTTTATAGAACAAGATATTTTCTTTCTGAAATTGTGCTGCATGCTATTTTTGCCGATATAAAAATGTTACTCCGGAAAATTGAGCAGTTTGCTATTGATATCATCTGATGAAGCTGTATTTTACATCTGATAACAGAGCAGCGGTGCGCTCTGCTGCATCTGATAACAGGTCAGTGGTGCGCTCTGCTACATCTGATAACAGCGCAGTGGTGCGTTCTGCTGCATCTGATAACAGGGCAGTGGTGCGTTCTGCTGCATCTGATAACAGTGCAGTGGTGCGCTCTGCTGCATCTGATAACAGGGCAGTGGTGCGCTCTCGCATTCAATAATTGATCCGGCGCTTTACTTTTGCTTCCTGTCAAATTCAGTTCATTGAAAACACGGTAGCGGAGCTGGCTTTGAATTCATAAATATGCTAATGGCGCCGGACTCGACATCAGGCAGACTCTGTGCTGGATATGCTGCTGCTGGAAGAGCTACGCTGGATTTGGCCAAATAGTGAAGGAAGAGCTGTGATGGATTTGTCTAAAAATTGGTAGAAGAGCTGTGATAGAATTGATTAAAAATTGGTAGAAGAGCTGTGGTGGATTTGGTTGAAAATTGGTAAAAGAACTGTGATGGATTTGGACAAACCTTGATGGGTTTTGATGGATTTGGTCGCACAGATTTTGGCAATAAGACGATGAATTAAGATGAATTACGCAAACTGTAGCCTAAACATTTGCAATGGTTTAGCTCAAGTGCTGGTGAAATTGCCGAAGTTGATTTTGTGACATCTCGGTGCAGCGATTTACAGGATTCTCTTGCATATTGATGGCGCCGCCACATTTAGTTTTGTAATGCAGAAATAAATGTGATCCAATCAATTTAAGTGAACTTAAACGTAGCAACGCTTGAAAATGAAGAAGCATTTAATAACTTTAACTAAATGCCGATCCGATTCACAACAAAAATATGTCCTATACTGCACACTTCGTCCTAAAATATTTACCACAAACATCAGACCAAGACATACAAGCTTTTCAATTCTGATGTGCCATTTTTAATTCAACGAATTCATCTTGGCTTCAGCACCATTGAACAAACCTTCAACAAAAATGAATGCAATTTCTTGAGGTTATATTTGTAAATGGCCTTTCACAAATTACCAACAATTTCTCAAACATGGGAGCGTCAATTAGGTGTAAATTGATGCAATCATTGTGTAACTGCAGCTCTATAGTCTGTCAAATACATCCTGATGAATTTATTTTCATTTCTAATGAAGGTTCGTTCAATGGTTTCAGAGCCAAGAAGGGTACGTTGGATTATAGATGATACAGCAGCGTTAAAAGCTGGTCGGTTTGGTCTGATTTTCATGATAAATATTCAAGGGTAAAATGCACTGAGCCCGGACAAATTTTTGTAGCAAAGCGGCCCAACATTTAATCAAAAATTTTCAAATGCTCTTTCATTTTCTCACGTTGCTACTTTTTTGCACGCTCAAACTGACTGGATTTTCCGTGATCCCAAGAGGAAAATAAAATTTAAGTTTTTTCATGATGTAGGGGGAGAATTAAGTGAAATTTCTCGGCCAACACTAAACAACCCTGCATAAGAGGCGAGATCGATGGTGTTGCAAGAGTTGGCTGGAATCCGTTTGATGTCAGAAGGCGCGCTGAATTAGCGGCAGAGTTGCTGTGCTTAGTTGAAGGAAAAGGGTTGGGTCGGCACCTGTAGATAGCTTATTTAAAGTTTGTTCATATTCTTGCTTAAAGTGAAACCTAAAAGGCAAGATAGCTGAGTCTTTTTCTTGTTTCAAGAGTAACCTAAAAAGCATGATAGCTCATACAATGAATGCTATCCAAATTCACCAACGTGCGCGTGGAACTAGAAATACTGGAATCATCTTTTTTGAATGTGCTCGTTGCGCTGGCATTAGATTACGCTCTTGCATCAGCGAGCTCTTACCTCTTTCAGAACAAAAAAAAAGTTGAACTATTCAAATACATCAAACATGTCTGTATGCAGTCAGTATGACATCCACTATCACAATAAAATCTGAACCTCTCGTATTCCCAGGGTCCACCTAAAATTTGAATCACTACCATAAAAAATCTGATGTCAAGAAACAAAAAATTACTTCTGCGAGATCACCTGACACATACCTTGCACGCTTCACTTTTACGATTGAAACTCTATACAATTCATTTTATAAATGAATGCTTTGTTGATGCATTCACTTTAGTGTCCGTGCAGTTACCTCTTTGTGCCGTGACCCTTCAGTCTTAGCTCGGGT
>JACJUY010001379.1:0-24469 GCA_014220935.1 Platorchestia sp. MABIK | reverse complement strand
CTATCTGCTCTGTGAACTCAGTTGTTTTGTACGTTTTCTCTTAATGAAATTGAGTTGGTTTCTCTTACTTCCTCGCGCTTCTTCTTGCTTCAAAGTAGCAACTATCTGCTCTGTGAACTCAGTTGTTTTGTACGTTTTCTCTTAATGAAATTGAGTTGGTTTCTCTTACTTCCTCGCGCTTCTTCTTGCTTCAAAATTGCAACTATCTGCTCTGTGAACTCAGCTGTTTTCCTAAGTTTTCTTTAAATAAAATTGAGTTCCAAATTGGGTTCAGGCTAAGTTCGTTGCTGGCTTTAGTAGAGCTCGGTGTCGCATGGGATTGAGTGCAGTGTTACAAAGAACCACTAAGTCCAATTTGATAATAAAGTTGATTCAGAAATTCCTTATGTTTTTGTTCAAGAACAGTTATTTTGTGCGACTTACGTGATGCCAATGTATAATATTTTCCAAGATTCCGGTGTCATCGTATGGTAACGAATAGGCAGAACTGATAATCGTGAACATGTGCTAATAAAATTTGACACTCTAAGTACTTCCTCCCATTAACTTGTGACTTAGCCGGACTTTTCTTACTTGTCAACGCAATACAGTATGGGGAAGTATAGAGTACCACCAGAGAACCATTTCTTTAAAAATACATAATTCAAGCATAAAATTATTATGAGCCCAAAAAGAAATGTTTTAATAATATTTTTTAGAGTTACAGCATGGTAATCAATGTATGAAAAGAGTTAATTACTTGCAGGAAACAGTCACTAGAGAAATATTTATTTATTGTAAAAAACACGCGAGAGCATCAAAACAAACATATTTTCAGTACATTACGAAATGTTGAACAGAATCGAAACATTAGCAAATAATGGAGTAATCATTTGTTACAATAATATTCTGTGTTCGTTTGAAATAATTTCGAAAGCATCCATTTAACTGTTGCAGCCTGAGTTGTTCGGATTGTCCTGGACATAAACAATAGCTTCAGAGACTATTGTGCTTGGAAATTTGCATCAGCGTGTGATATCAAAGGAATGTTTCTCTTTAACTATTGAAAGTATTGTTTCAAGTCATCATGTTCTCTTTGTTTCATTCTTATAATACAGTCTCATTACTTCATGTCTGAATCAAATACTTTAAAAAAATAATTTTTTTCTCCGCTATAATGTCAAAAAGTAAATTAAATTCTGGGAACCTTATCCGCATAGCAAGCACGTTTCATTGATTCTTATACTAAATTAAATCCCAAAAAGTAATTTAAATTCTGGGAGTTATATCCGTAGAGTAAAATACGTTTAATTGATTCTGATGCCCTATCAATGTGAAAAGTAAATTAAATTCTGGGAGCAAATCCCGTAGAGTATAACACATTTTATTCATTCTGAAACGGTAAAAATGTCCAACAGTAAACTAAATCCTGGGAAAATTATCCATAGAGTACAACACGTTTCATTGATTCTGATGGTCTACCATGTTGTAAAGTAAATTAAATCTTAGGTGCATAATCCGTAGAGTAAAAGACGTTTAAATGATTTCGATGCCCCATTGTGCTTAACTCAACGAACAGGGCTATCATCTAAAAACGGAAACTAACAAGCTTGATATGATTCTATGGGAAATATTCTTGAGACCAATTTCATTAAAATAATACAATTTAACAAACATTGAAATTCTAAAATGGCTGATACCGTAAGCATCTACGTAAAAATGAATGAAACAAAAATTTAATTTAACTTGGCCCTCTTAATTGGTTACAGAGTGCATTTCAAACCACTATATTTCTATTATTAAAGAGTACATTGTGAGTCTGTATCCTTCTGCCACGCTATAATTAGAAATCAGTGAAACATTGTTTTGGATCGTCCAATCAAAGCTTTGAAGTTAGCTCGAACTCGAAATTGAAACCTGTGATGTCATTGACAAAATATCTTTTCGTTCCTGTGAACTCTGAGAACGAACTTTCTTCTTCGCTCAACTTGAGAGCTGCTCTGCCTCCCTCCCGCCCTCTCTTGGCCGCTCGGCACGCGTCTACTTCTTCTCAGCTGCTTACAATTTTTGTTAATCACCGTCCTTCAAAGCCTCTCGTCATCGTCTGTGTATTCGCTGCGTCGGCACAGGCTTCATGGACCCTTCCCTCCCCACCTTCCCCTTTTACCTCGTGTATCCCTTCCCTTTTTTGCCTCATCCTGCAGCAGCCCTACTATGCTCTCTTGCTTTTCCCATTGTATCACTTCCATCACAACGCCAGCCTCAGCTTCAAGTTTAACTTGTAAAAAACAATGAAATCATAATTTTAAGTAGTACAACATATCACCAACTTACTTCAAGTATGACAAGAAGTTCACGAAGGCGCATTGTTGGCATCGCCCAACGACGACATAACGCAACCTGATCAACCACTTGTGCACAGAAGAGTAGTTTTATTTGCAACGCTCGATGGGAGTAAGTTTATTCCTTTAAATCACTCTTTAATGCTGCTTAAAACGGAACAATCGTTCAACATGCGAAGAAAAGCTAATTTATACTGCAATCGTACTCTTTCATCTTCAAGTTCAGTTGCCAATAGAAAAATGAGTTGTTGCTTTTTAGGGTACGATGCAGTCACAAAGCTATATCTTGTTGTCCATGCACATTGAAGCCGCAATTTAGGTGCGGTTTCGATTGTCGAATGTGTTCGAATCGTCATTAAATTCCATTGTCTTTCTCTTATATGAAAAAAAATTTCCACTCGTCTTTTGATTTTGTTAAAAATATAGAAACAGTGAACTAAAATCTTTCATTTTCTAGCTTCGACAAAGAAGAGTACTCTGATTTCAAAACTGTACAGTAAGTTCTGGAATGTTACTTTACTGCTCCAACTGCTTTAGAAGCTTAGTCACAGCGACGGTGAACCAAATTATAATATCCCGATGTCTCGGCTCAATGAATAAAAGATTTCAGGGAAAATTCCTAGAAAATCTCTTTTGCAATCTCAGAAATTCAAGAGACTTTTCACGAACTGGTCTCTTGAAGCTCTTCGATTCTTGCAGATATCCGGTACTCTGAAGGCCGTTTTTATAGCTCTCACTGCTGCTTGGTTGTTTTACTGCTTCATTTAAAAGCTTCATTAACTTTTACAGTCGTGAAGTCATAATAACTTAAGGGATGAAAATCAAAAAGGGGGTTGAAAACTGTACAAAATAATTACTGGTATTGGTATTTTTGTATAACATTTTAGTTCTGCTGCTTCTCTCGTTAGCACTATAGATGTTGTGCTTCTTGTCACCTTTCTGCCTCATATATTGAGCTCAAAAACATCACTGAGGGATCAGTACGATGGTGGGCGTAACAAGACAACAGATACATCACCGTCTCCACACTGCCACCAAGACAATTAGAGCTCTTAAATGAGGCTCATTGGACATTTATTTTAGAAAAACTTACGCATGCTCCCGCCGGGGTTCAAAATTAGAGGATCTGGGCTTGCTCAAAAACAAGATTTCAATATTGTAACTATTTCAAAGATGCCAAGCTGCCTTGTTTCAAAAACACATTAGTTTGTAGGTACCTCTTGCCTCACTCAAAATTAAGTTTAATGACTTCATAACGTATAAGAATAACCTAAACTTATTTAAATGTTTTTGTTTTTTGCATAGGAATAGTTAATCATATTTAGTTCACTGGTTATTAGACAAAACAGTGTTGCACAATGTGCAGCTTACTCTACATTACATTGAGAGTTTTCCTTTCGTATACAGGGTTTTCATAAACAATTGATACACACTTTGAGAACTGACGTGAAGGCCCAAACGAACGAATTTTTCATGAATAAGCTAAAATTCATTCCTCATTTTCGAAGTACCGAACCTTAAAGTTGAGTAGGGTCTATCTAACTTGGTGGTCGCAGGCCCTAGCTTCGTACGTGATGAAGTTCATTGGATTACATGAATTTTGCAACGCAATTCTGGAATTAAAATAAATGTTCAAATTATCCATCCCCAATGGCAATGCAAATCTGGTACCTACAGAAAAGTGATTTTCGGATATAATAAAATTAAGAAATCATTCAAAATGAATCTTGCAATCTCCAAGTTCCAGTTATGTCTTTTCAAAATATGCCAAGGGATTTATATTGCCGATCGTATTCTGAACCTCTTCATTCATCACTCATAGCAGACGACCATTAAAGTAAATAAATGCTGTCATCATTTGTGGATCAAAGATATTGCAGTGAGGGAGAAATTTTCCTCGAGACCTACTACCTTTACGGTTCAATATCTCGAAAGCAATTAATTAATGTTTGAATATTCACTGATTCACCTTCTTGAGTTATGTATTCACGATCAAAGTTTTCGCTATAAGTTTTGAACATCCTGAGTAACTGTATAAAAATTTTTTTCAGCAGATACTTTGAAAAAATTATCAAGGCATTCACTAATGCTTCAGAAATTTTAAATAGAGAAATTGTGTAGTAAAATCATACGTCTATTTGGCACATTATTTTATTCAGCATACAGATAACGTTGGTACGTAATGGTTCCATCTCAACATTCACATCATTAGAAATAAAATTTTCATTGTTTTCATGCTGTTATTCTTTAATGTTCTAAGAAATAACGCATATTGCATATCAAACTTATAAAAATTATCCGACTTTTTTGCAATGAATAACTTCACGTGCTGTACATAATTGATTTGAAGTCCTTGCAGCAAGACAGAGGGACAAGTGGAGGACGTCATTCACACCGCCTCTCACATCGCTTATTTCGACCAGAGTTCTTGTGTAATTTTGTCAGACGACTCTCATGTTCCCAGCTTTGATGAGTCATCCTCGTCTGTCATTATATTTGTTTGAAGGTCGCTTCGCCAAATTCCAGTTACACGAAATTTCAATTATGCAAGGATGGTCTTGAGTTCTACGGAGTTCCGGACGAAAGACTCGTTTTTTGCCCGCATTGTGTTGCAGGGGCATTTCTTTTGTTGTCGCTCCGTTTCTTCCGTGTGATGTTCATTAGATGCGCTCAAAATTTCCACCTCGTAATGTGGATACGGACTTTCTCGCCAGGACTTTTTGTAATTTGATTTCGGTATGCAATCAAAGCATCGTGGGATATATTTCTGACGCTTTTATAACTAAAATGTCCCTGAATATCAGACTTCCTTTAAATTTACAGAGCTTGAATTGCAAATAGAGACATTTGAGGTTTTCCTTATTAGTAGCGCGTGCCTCATAAAAATTAAATGTCCCCTTTGACTTTACAAGTTCTGGTAATGGGATCTACATGAGCTAAAATAACATGTTTCTAATTGATTCTAATATTTTTTTGTAACACTTTGTTCTTGCACCTGTTTCTAGAGTTGGAATAATCACATTCATTTAGGCTTAGTAGGGAGAAAACCTCTTGTTGTGAAAACTGCATGAAAAATTAAGCGTAGGATATTTTTATTAATATAATTGTGATGACGTCAAGTTACTTGTAACTTATTACATTTTTACGTTCATTGCTGGTCAAATCATTTAAGTACAATTCATGAATCGTCTAAAGGCTCTCAATAAAAAACTTCCCAATAAATCTACTGGTTCCAAGGAGAATGTCTCACAGGATTAGTTGGCATCCCTAGAGCTGCTGCAGCAGCAGCTAGAAGCATTTAAATTTTCTTCTGTTTCATTATTTGTCTAACAGTGAATTTATTCTTCTGCGACTAGATACCGTATGACTTGCAGTGTTGTTCTGCATAAAATGCACTAAAACATGTTGTTCACTAAATAATGGTTCACATCATTGCCCTTCAGTACTTTTCCTAAAAAGTATTTGTCAGTTGACTAGCGCAATCTATGCCTCAGTCACGCATGAGGTAGTCACGTAAATATTATCATGCACTTGGTGATACGTTAGGTGATCGCCTCACACCTCGATGGACCTGACGAAAACATAACTTAAAACTACAGCTACAGAAGCACTGCTAGCCAAACACGCGCCGTCAGTATTGTCACACGTAAACAAACCTCCTGATAGTTTATTATACCTAAATGAGCGTTTGATTTGTGAATTTGTGAATTGTGAATTTGTGAATTTCTGACGTCGTTTTTGATGCAGGGGCCAACAAGAGGTTCTGTGGAAGCCCACCGGAGATCCTAATTATCGTAGTGTATATTGAGCAAGAAATTTTTGGCAAAGGTTTCTTTAATGAAGATTCCTAACTGTAGGATCCTGTTATACAACATAATAGCTAAAGACAATGTCCAAGAACCTTTTCTTTCCCTTTCACTAAAATTTTCGATTTAAACAGCTGAACATCCTATTTACGAGAGTAGCTTGAGATCTCTTCTTCAAAATATTTAAAAGCATTTTCTTAGGTACGAGCAAATTCGTTGCTATTACTGAATTCACACATTGTTATAACAAAGAAACAAATTAAAACCAAATAATTTCATGCTAAAATGTCATTGGAGATGTTTCTATCCCAGGTATTCATTTATGCTAAGTAACCATGTCGAATCATGTGAGTAACGAATGAAATTGAACTCACTTCAAATATCAGTGCCTGCTAGAAATACTTTTATAAGTTCTAAAGACAAACGTGATTGTTAAACATCGAGGACTACTCAGTCGCGTGCTTTTTGATGCCCCCCCTCGGTCTCGCTTGCCTGATATAAAGAAGACTTTAGTTTAGGAGCGACTCCTGGCCGAGGTCTTGGTGAATATTTTGTAAGAATACATGGCCATCTCTACAACTTTTCCTAGATTGAACGTTGGTTTACATTTTTTGTGAGAGCAATTTCAATCTCATCTGGGAACGAAGAGTTCTTATTTTAGGTGGCTGACACGAGCGACTCGATGCGGACACGCACGACGCTTCATCGGTGTAACGAACTAATAAAGCCCAGCCATTACGGTGGAACAAGGCAATCGGCCGGACGAACCAATGGCAAGTGCTATGGCGAATCGTTAGCATAAATTGCCGATACAAATTACACTCGTGCGAATTATAGCCGCGTAAATTGCAATGGCGTCTATTCCCGAACTGAAGGATCTGAAACAGGGCCGCGAAAAATTCGACCGTTGTTTGAATTTTTGTGGAAACAAATGGAGCTTTGCTCGATGGAGATGTTACTCGAGGCTGGAGCTCTGGCTGAGCCTCGCTGGTCTATTGGGAGCTGATAAATGACGCTTTCAGCCCGCGCTTACACGTTTGTGTGGCTCCAATGCGTTTTTATGCGAGTGTCGTCGCGTCTAAAATCATATTTCATTCTGTCTGATCGGAAAATGTATGAGTCCAAGCTACTGGAAGTGGAGTGAGATTGTGAGCTGTAGAAATTGTTTATAGCTATAGAAACAAAATTTTTGACGATGTTCAAGAAACACATTTAAACAATTTAAAACAATTCAAAAAATTTTTTCCCACAAGCAAAATAACAGTATATTGTTTTTTAAAGTCTATTAAAAGAGAGACATTTGAGTATAGCTACTTGTGGGCCAAAATAGGTTCAGCGACTTCTAAAGCATCCTTTCATTAACACTCTTTTAGGGGAACTATTATGATGAACCTAATTCACTCAACTTAGCCGCACACTGGACTGATCAACAATGGGTTGACTCAATATTCGATGATTAATTTTAAGAAAATACTTAAAATGGGATAGATGAGATCAGTATATTCTAGAAAAGATTTAAGATCTGTCATTCGCAACGGTAAGTTATCCTATCAAGATGAATCGTTTGGTAGAAAAAATTTGTCCTGATTACTTTATGTGATTGATATTCTTCTAGAAATAGGGATTCAAGATTCGTTTCAAAAGCTTATTAAGAACTCTTGTAAGAACTCACATGCGTGATACCTCGGTAAAAACGCCATTTTGCTCCTCAGATTTCGTTTCACTTTCGAAATCTTCAGATAATTTTGTTGTGCATTTAAGTCTGAAGAATGTATTAAGACCCGTGGCTCCACGTGGTGATTCAAAATTGTTCAATGACAACTAAAACAATTTAAAAAACTGTTAGAAGATAACTGATGATAAAAATTTAATTTAATAGATACTGATGATAGAAATTTAATTCAACCGAAGCTGAAGATAGAAATTGTCTTAATGGAAACTAAAGATTGAAATTTAATTAAATAGAAACGAAGTCAAAAATTTAATTCTGGCGTACACTTAGAGCAAACGATAAAAAACTCTGAGACAGTTTCCCCGGGCCATCAAGTATTATGTTTGGCTTCCTAACTCGCCAAGCTGCAATCGGGGGATTACTTTGCATGGGAAACAGTTAAAAGGTTGGCAAATAGCACATGCAATACAAAGCCTCAACTGATCGAGAGGATCAGCAAATTGCTGAGGGTGTGGAGAGTGGCGGCTGAGAGCGGTGAGAGGTTTAGATCTCACATGTGACCAGGTCTGGTGTTTATTTTGAATGGATTTAACACTTTGACCTCAAAACTTAAACTGAAGTTCAATGTTAAATTCAAATTTGAAGTCGATTGTAGTAAGCAATTCTGGAAATGGTAAACATTCACTGCATCATACTTTCATTTAGCTTAATTAGGTATTCATGAATATAAAGTTCTTGACTACTGGTCGGTCAGCAGCATTATGAAAATCCCCTCCTAGGCGACCGGTGGAGCCCGCTGCGGCCAAAGTGTTAATTAAAGGGACGAACTCAAATGACATTGTTAGCGAGTGCAGAAAGAACATGCTTTGTCCATCAATCTTACATTGTGTTTTATTCAGAACAGTTTGATCGTCAACTATACCATGAAGAGTTATACACATTTAAGTACTTTGTTGATGCATATTTCATTACTTTAAAATTGAACTTCACAAATTTTATGCAAGTGGTTCATTGTTCATATTGTTACTTGGGTTGATTGAAATAAAAGGCTTACTTGGACATTTGTTTAAGTAATCAACCGTGTGGTGAAAATAAGGAAATTAAAACACAAAATGAAAAAAGGTAAGAAATAAATGGCATATATTACTAGAAATGTTTGGAAGCTTCGAGTTGGCCAAGACGCGGCAATGCCAGTTAGTGCCCTTTCAATTCTCACTCTTAAATTTTAATTAATCTTGAACTGACGCTCATAGAACAGTACATAATACAAAGACACATAACATTGCCCTCAACCCAGGGAGTAAACGCAAAAAACACAGAAGTAATGAGCCTATATTTTATTGTTTATCATTGACGAACACTAAATAAATGTATAATTTTTGATCAATAATTGCAGTTTCTTCACGGTCTTAAATGTGCTCGAAGATGCATTGAAACTTTCGTAAATACATGGTGATCCAACTCTCTATTTATACTCAGATGCATGAATATTCGGGAACTATGCAGCATTTGCCGTTAAAATTAGAGCATGACAACGATTTTGGCTGAGTATTTAAAGTTAGAGCATGGCAACGATTTTGGCTGAGCATTTAAAATTAGAGCATGGCAACGATTTTGGCTGAGCATTTGCCGTTAAAATTAGAGCATGACAACGATTTGGGCTTCGGTTCGCTGCACTCGATGGAAGTCGAGGCTTGTGATTGATGCTCCTTTCGAGCGCGTCACTCCACGCACGGCAGAATTTGAAAAAATGCCGATGTTTCGATGTAGACACGCAAAGTATGTGCTCCTGAAACATGGCGCCGGGGCCCAGTCATAAATCTTGCTGCTCGTTCTAGCAGGATGCCTCAAAAAAGTAACCGCCTTGTTTTGCGATAAATCATTCTCCCTTCTTCTTCTTCTTCGGCAGACTATTTCAATAATTGCCGTTTGGTGAAGAAGACATTGATCTAAGATCCTATGCATCCCTGTTTTAATTATTGTAGTTTTTCAGCTCAAAGCTTCACTAGACATCCGAGCAGAGCAGTTTTAGTCGATGTTTCGTAAGGAAAAGATTAATAAAATATTCTCAAATTTGGCACACTGATATTTCCGCATGAAACTTTCGCGACCTTGTTCATCCAAATATGAATAAGTATGACCAATGCTGAATAACTGATGACAAAAGTTTTTTTTACCCATGAATTCGAACTTATATTTGCTCAAAAAAATAAACGTATTGTCTATTTATTTATAACCAATGGATAAGTTCTTATACAAAAAATTTTCTGGATGCATGAATTTCAAGATACTTATAAGAGCACTAACTTTGCTTTTCCTTTGAATTACAGCCCATCAATTTTTAGGCCTTCTTATGGTTAAATTCATCAGACATTTTTAACCATATTCACCTCGTTAGCTCTCAAGCACACTCCTAACGAATTTCAACAAGTTCTTTCGGTCCCATAGACTCGAACATACATACTTGCCCTCAAAAAAACAGTACTTTTGCGTTTCTGGCGCGAGGACATTGGAATGAACTGCCAGCTCTCGGACAATGGTAGCGAGGAGAGAGCTCAGGTCTCCGTGTTAAGGCAACTTGAATAAAAAGCAAGAGCTCAATGAGGCTGAGGCCCACACCTCAGCATTGAGTTCACACTCGAGCGGTTCCGTCTGAGGAACTCCTCGAGTGTGGCTAATGTGCGCAAAGAGATGCTCGGCTTTGATTTTTCATTAGCCGCCAAGTTAGAGAGCCAGCGTCTGTGCTGCCAGATTCTTCGAGCGTGAAATATTACGGTGAGTGTTTCAAACGACCGGAGGTGACTCGAGTCCTCGCTCCACATCCGCCCTCTGACTCCACTCCGCATCGCGTCCTGCTCCTTGGAATCTGAGACTTGAACGATATCTGAATCCGAAGTATCAGATTCCGATAAGCCACGGTGTCGGAGTCCTCTGTTTCACGGAATCCGAAAACTTTGGGGCGTGATATTTGAATCTCATGTTTTGCACAGTCTCAGAATCTTACGTTTTGCGATCAAACAGCTGGTCATACGTCCGATTTGATACTACACTAGATTCTTATAGTCAGCTAAATGCTAAACGTACATACATCCCAGGGCTGTGTAGGGCTGTGTTATAAACTACTCGACTTTAAGAAATTTCACTCTTCGTTTCGCACGCCTGCGTCTTTTGCGTTCCACTCGATCGCAGTCCATGAGGTTTGCTTACAGCATCTGATGTCAAGCTGCCGTGTTGCCTATTGGTTATCCGTCTCACTCGAGCCAGCACGCAATGCTATCATTTTTGTGCGTAGATTAGGCCTCTCATCTTCTTTAGGGAGCGACACTACACGGATCCAATGACACACAAAAATGACACGTATATATATAAATCTGCCACTGCCTGTGGCATCGCCGAGAAAAGACTGTAGGTGTCGAGCCTTCTGCCGAATAATTGTTAGTGAAACCAGCAAATACATGGAACGAAACTCATGAACAGAAAAGAAATTGCACCGTACTTCAAAAACTGCTCTTTTTGATACTTTAACACTCACTCTACTACGAATTTTTATCGAGATATGAACGAAAATGGATCGAGCCACTATGCTTTTCTTTCCTCTGTAAAAAATACTAATTCCAATTTTTCTGTCATCCATGTGCCATAGGCTTTATTCTCCTGGTGAAAGTCGCATCCTCCCTCGCAGTACGAGATGACGTAAAAGTTGTGTCTTCCTATCATGAGTCTCCAATCAGCGGCGGTAGGAACAGCAAGCTTGATGTGAGATCCTAACTCGGCCTCTGAAAATTTTGCGAGCGATAAAACCCTGAACATTTTTACTCAAGGCGTGCATACAATAACAAACTGACATGAACAATGAGCGACTAAGAGGAATATGCTGCACCGTTAAACTTGTTGCATCATTTTCAGCGACTTGGAGGAACATAATATACCCTGTAAATTTACTTGTTGCATCATTTTCCCCTGTGCGAGGCATTCTAAGGTGATTGATCCTGACTCTTCTTCCATGACCCATCAAATGGAGGCGATAACATCGATAACAGGGGTCCAATTGTGTAGGGGTCCGATATCCCTGCTTGTGCTCGTGTGGGGTCCAATATCCCTGCTGGTGCTGGTGTAGGGGTCCGATGTCCCTGCTGGTGTAGGGGTCCGATATTCCGGCTGGTGCTCGTGTGGGGTCCGATATCCTGCTGGTTCTGGTGTAGGGGTTCAATATCCCTGCTGGTGCTGGTGTAGGGGTCCAATATCTCTTTCGGTGCGCAACACAACTTTAGCTCGCACCAACACTCAGTGTGCGGGCACCAGCGCAATAGATCGCACCAGCACTCAGAGAGTTGGCAATTTGTTTCTCTCAGAGCCATTGGCATGCATCCTTTGCCTCTTTTCGCCACATAACAATTCGCTCGTAACACAAAACGTAATCTTCACGGCAATTCAATTTTTACGGCTTTTTAGTTGCTTGTTTCATGGTTCCTAATGTATGAAGTGATAAAAATTTTCCAGCTGTCGTGAAGTGGGTCCCTTAGTGTGCTCTATTTTGTAGAAAGGGACTTTTCTATCAGCATTTCTTTACAAGTTCATTTGATTTTCTCAATGCCAGTATAATACTACAATTTACAAAAATCATTCATTAACAATTAGGCACACAGACTTTCATTCTTTTTTTCTTAAAGAAATTCTGCCAGCTTTTCCGTGAGTGGAAATATTAGAGATTCATGTGTAGACGCGGTGCTCTATCGAGCTGCTCCTAAAGACGGCCTTTACTTCTTTTCCTCTGATTGATTTAAAGGAATCAGGGCCAGCAAAAGCAGTTCACAAAAACGAAAACTGCGTTCGCATTCGAGACCGAAATGATTTGAGCTTCGCTCAATCAGTCTCAGCCCACGGGCCAAGATTGCTTCGAGGGAGCGAGCGCTGCTACCTCACTAAGAATTGATTGTATGAGGCCAATTTTGTTAGGACAAACCATAAATTACGCGGCCCATCTACAATGCAAAGCATCCTTCCGTCCGATCGTGTTCGTCTGTGCGCTGCTGCTGCTGGTGCTGCTGTTGATGCTGATGCTGCTCTTGATGCTGCTGCTGATGCTGCTGCTCTTGATGCTCATGTTATTACCTTTGGTGCTGATGCCAATGCTCTTGTTGCTGATGCTACTGCTCTTACTTGATGATGTCATTGCCTTTGGTGCTGATGTCACTGCTCTTGTTGCTCATGTTACCGCCATTGCTGCTGATTCTAACTGCCTACGATGCTAATGCTACTATCCTTGTCGCCGATGCTACTTCTTTAATTACTTACTGAATCATTCTATAAATAAATTGACGCCAAAGATCATTGTTGTTACTTGTCATATCATTGCAGCTATCATCAGTGACAAGTAATTACGCTACGTATCGCACTGACCTACATTTATGTTATAACTTCCTACTCCATCTCTGTTGCATCGCACGTTTGCTGTAACACGTGCGCCAGAGACTCTTTGACCAGTACGTCTTTTTGAATACGTTAAGTTACAGCTCTGAATTTACTTTAGAGTTATTCAGGAAAATAACTCTTTATTTGGTATTGCGTGTCCGCCCAATCTCCTGGTCCCTCTCCAAACCTGTTGTTCGCGGGAGCTGCTAATTGAGTTCAGGCCCCTGGATTTTTTGAGCCTTGAATTGATCCCTTCTCCAAGAACAGTAGAACTTGGCTCTGTGTACATGCCGCTCAATTCTATAATTATCGTGTTCTCAAAAACTCAATTCTATCATCATTGTATTATTTGAAGAGGTATTTCTAAGGTTTACCAAGTGGAAGACATATCCAAGATTCATAAACCTAGTATGAAATAGTTCCCTTCCAAACCTATGATGCTTCGCGTGCTGTTGCGCCCTGGAATTGCAAACAATCGCGAATTTGTTCATTTGAGCACAGAATACAATTATAATTACCTCATTTGAAAGAGGACTGGTGTCAGGTAAGAAGTATCAAGTCTCGTGTTTACTGGTATGTGCACTGTGTTCATTTCATCGACTTAAAAATTCCTTCAACCATTTCTCGCATTTAGTAAATTATTAATTAAAAGCTACACTTCTTATAAATTAAACAAGCTTGATATATACAGCATAAAAATGAAGTGCGATGAGCATGAGCACTCCGAGAGCAATCTAATTCTCTGTTGCGACCGTTCATCTTTGTATGTTTCAGGGTATTTTTTGCACTAATTGTTGGATTGTGTAGCTGGTGCCACAATTCACCAGTTTATTGTTCGTCTGTGTAACTCGGAGCTCGTCTGAGCCGCTCATTAACACGTCTCTGCAGCTCATTACACGTCTCCACTCCTCATTACGGCGTCTCCACTGCTCATTAGCGTGTCTCGGCTCCACATTAGCAAGCGTATACAGCACATTAAGGCATGCTACGGTTTGCCGCCTCACACCAGAGGGCTCGTCCTCATAGAGTGTTTTCGATGCTCCGACCAACTCTAATCGTCGCTGGCAAAATTAGACGGCAATTCTGAAGTTGCCTGGTCGAAGTAGAAGTTTCTCAAGTTTGTTTCGGCATCATTGCACTTCAAGTTGAGACTTTCGTCAAAGTTGGAGAGTTGCGAGGCGGGCGATATTCTCGCGGTGCCGACCAGACATGCGCTCAAGAATGACTGCTGCGGAAGATCGTTTCATTATTAAACGGCCTGCCGCTGTTGTGCTTCACAAAATTTCCTCAAACTTGCTTAATAATAGCGTCCTCGAGTTGCCCAGGCGTCTCGCAGCGCTTGAAGGCGCATCGCTTGTGAGTTTTGCCTGCGATCAGCCAGGACTGAGGTGACGTCGAGGATATGATGGCGTGTCCGTGGGGTGAGTGGGAAATTCACTAGAATTGAATAGTTGTTTTTCCGTTGTTGTTGAATTGTAGAGCGTTTTTTCGGCTGTTGAATTCTTGTGTATATTAAATTGAGATGATCATTTTTTCAGCAGTTGTTGAATTGTAGAGAGGTTTCTTTCGGTTGTTGGATTCTTGTGTATTTTAAATTGAGATAAGAATTTCTTGTGTGTCATAATAAGGGCGATTGTGGTGTCGAATTAACGATGGTTGATATGGTCTGAAATATAGGTACTTGAATGCAGTGGTACAGAAATGACAGCTTTTAATAGACGAAGTTGAATTTTGAAGGAAGGAAATTGCTGCTCTGTCTGGAAGTTCACTTCCAGTCTGGAAATTTACTTCCAGACAGATCTCTGTCACCTCTGTCTGAAAGTTGAAAAGGTGACAGCAGGGTGTGAAATGTCAAAATTACTGTCCGAATTACGAATGTGTGATCTGAAAAATATGAACTGTTCCCTGGAAGATTGCTGTTGTGTTGGGTCGCGGTTTCAATGGCAAAAAGGCCATTTGGTCTGTTTCGGAATCTGGAATGTCACTTTTGTGGTCTATAAAATCGAAATAGAACACCAAAAGAAAAATTGCCGTTTCTATACAAACATTTAATGTCCGGAGTAATCCTGCCGTTCTCTGGACGACCACAGCTTGCATGAAACAGAAATACCTTAATACTGGTCTAATTAATTAGGTAACAAATCGATACCTTCTGCGAACTAGAGTTACCTTGTGTATTTGTTAGTGTAGACCCACCGTCTACAGTAGAACAGGCTGGTTATACACCCGATATGATCTGATTTATTTATAAAACACTGTACGAAAATTAACTTTTATTGTGCTTAATTGAAGTCGCTAAAATATTTTGGCAGGAACATTTGATCACTTTTCAATTTTTTTGGTTTTTCCTCTAACTTATAGAGCGAATGAAGTTAAAAACCTGCAACAAGACAACGGCAAGAAATGAGCTCGTTGAACCTCACTCTGAACTTTAAAGGGTGGCGATGGTAATCGTATTCGTCATCTCGTGGCCTTGAAACTCAAACTTAAACTCAAACTTCACTTGATGTTGTCCCCATGATACTTTCTTCAGTCATCGCTTCTGCAGGCACTGAGGCTAGTTCTTCAAAGTTTGTCTGACGTTAGCGAGTCATTTGACGCTCGACGCACAAATAATTATAATGGAGAATTTCGTGAATCTTTTACTACACATTTTGTATGCGAGCGCTTCTACTGTCGTACAACGAGAGCGCAATAGAGGCGTGTGTTACCTCTTAATTTTATTCTCTTACATTTTACGAATGCGAGGCTGTGGCCGAGTGGTTAAGACCGCGCCCTTCACGGGAAGGCGTAGGTAGTTTAAATCCCAGTAGTGCTGCCCGGTGATTCTCCCCGTTGGGAAAAGGGAGAACTCAGACACAATTCCCCACTCTACCCAGGTGTCGGAAATGGGTACCGGCTTGACCGGGAGTAACCATCATTGAGTCCTGGTGTTGGTTATAAGGCATGTGGAAAAAAACAACGTTTAAGATTATATGTATCAGGCGGCTTGGTTGGAGTAAAACCTCTTTTCCTTTCTCTTCAAACCTTGCGTTGAGGAATCATCTTTTGCTGACGCGTGCTGTGCTCTGGAGCCCCTCGGTGACGAGTGCTCTTGGTTCGCTCGTTAGTGCAGGGCTCACCTCACAATCTCCTGCAGGTACAGGGCCCTCTGCTCGCCTGGCGGCCTCAAGTCCTCTCCTAATTGTAAAAATATGCACAAGAGTCCCTTTGTCCCGGGATCCGAGAAGCGCACATCCAGCGTTTGTGATGAGACTGCGACATTGCGTCCCGCTGTGAGCGAGATCTTGTTCCACTGTTTAAAGGTACAAATCCCTGAGCTTGTAACATATGAACCACGCAAGCGAATGAGAAACATTGTTATGTCTCGTACAAGATTTTTTGAAATATTTTCAATGTGTCCACCACCTAATTTTAAAAAGATGCACAAGAGTCTTACTATTGTATTTGATGGCACACATCCCTGAGCTTATGACATGTGAACCATACATTGCTATGACGGAATGAGATTGAGTTTCTCATTGTAATGAATGAGAAATATTGCTATGTCACATGTAAGTTTTATGAAGTGTTCTCAATACGTCCGTCATTGAGTGGCTCAATGCTTACGAAGCATTGAGAAAGAACACACACGATTTTTTGTGTTCGTTCACATTAATTGCCACGAGAATGTGCCACTTAATAATACTATGTTCCTCCTCATTCCCAGCTGTAAGTTACCACTCAGCCTCTTGCTCACATTTCTCTTCCACTCGTCACTCAGCCTCTTGCTCACATTTCTCTTCCACTCGTCACTCAGCCTCTTGCTCACATTTCTCTTCCACTCGTCACTCAACCTCTTGCCCACATTTCTCTTCCACTCGTCACTCAACCTCTTGCTCACATTTCTCTTCCACTCGTCACTCAACCTCTTGCCCACATTTTTCTTTCACTCGTCCCAAGCATCAGAGTCACCCCAGGTTGGCCTCCCCATTGGTTGGCAGCACAAGGCTTTGAAATCGCCTCCCCTCGCACGCAAAGTTCAACACTCTGCCTGCAGCGACCGGTGATGAACGGGCTTGTGAAAATCGCGACAGTGAGAGTAACAGTAAAAAGTCTACATGAGAAGTAGGTATGAAAATTGTGAAAAAGTTCAGATGCGCACATCATTTCGCTTTTTGTATGAATGAATGTTTGTTTGTGTCGCGCGTACAAGAATGAAAAAGTGTAAAAATGTTATGATGCGCTTATCGTTCCATATTTTATTTGAATGAGTCCCTGTTTGTGTTGCACTGCGCTCTTTATGGATGTGATGATCATTGGTAGCTATACTCAAATTTGACCATTGTACTAGAATTAAGGAACAATCTACTTCTGCATCGCTTGTGGTAAATAAATTTTTTAAATTCTAGCAAGATCCACGGGGTCTTTCATCTTATGAACATGCCTTGCAGTCCGATGAGAATATGAGTGTTAATTATTTTATTTATAGCTAGTTTGCCCACCAATTAGAAATGAACTTTAGCCATCTAATGTTACGCTGTGTTTACAGACGTAAGTAGTATATTTCCCCTTATTAAAAACCACATTACAATATTAAATCCTATTCAAAACTTAGCAAACACAAAGCAGTGAGATTGCGCAGGAAGTTGGAGTTGCAAAAACACTTAAATCATTATGCATGCTCTGTTAATCGAAGAGACAGTTCATTTGCCAAAGCGCCCACGGTTCTCGAGGATACAATTTAGAAATAATTCATATTGCCAGCCCGCTCACTGGTCTGCTGCATGCAGCTCATTAAATATGCAGAACGAACAGAATATCCACCTTGTTTTGCCATGCAAACAAATTTCGAAAGTTTCAGACGATTTGTCTCTTGGCAGAGGAGTGTGCATCATTTGCGAGCCAAGGATTTTTAATACGAACGCTTCAGAACTCTGAATATTGACTTCTGAATTTCTATGTATTAATCAAACCAATCTGCCCGTCTGAGAGCAGCATGCCCCAGGTACACAAACAGTTTGTGTCATTAAGTAGGAGTTGAGAGCATGGCAAATTGAAAAAAATACTTCATTCTAAATAAAAATGAAGGCTCATGTTTCTTTGACATGTTCGAAAGTTGTGAATCATTTTGAAGTTTCATTTGCATAATGGAAACTAAGGAAAAGAAGACGAATGAATAAAAATGTGAGATTACGTAAACAAAGAGGAAACTGAAAAACATGGAGCTGAGCATGATGAGGAGGAGGGAAATGAAACCGAGGGTGGTGAAATTATAGGAGATGAAACTAATGAGAATGAAAGGGAACGAGATGAAAGTGAGGAAGATGAAACTGAATGAGATCGAACTGAATAAAATGAAACCGAAGATGATGAAGCTGCACGAGGCAGATGAAACTGAAGAAGATGCAGAGAAAGTTGAAGGAAATGAAACTGAAAGTTGTAACTCTGTAGACGATGATACCGAAGAGGAACTTCAGACGATAAGAATCACGGAAAAACAAACCCCCCAAAAAATTGAAAATGAAATCAAAAAAGGGAGATCAATTTTCGGGTGAAAAACAGCTAGCAAATAATAACAAAATGATATGGAACTCCTTCCCTTTCTCAAAAAAGAAGAAGAAGGGACTCACTCTCACCTCATCACTCCATCAGAAGGGATGGTGTGATGTGTGATGGTTGAAGTGTTTTGCATCCCCAGCTTGTGAGACGCACGTCATTGTTTCTACTGTTAGTTTATGATGGTGGAGATAAAACGTGAAAACTTATTCTCCTCTCAATTTTCCTCATTGCATGTCTGTGGCATGAGTGTACGCATGCGCGTGGCATGAGTGTACGCATGCACATGGCATGAGTGTACGCATGCGCGTGTCGGGCGAATGAAGCTTATGGAAATGCGCGGCAAACTCAATTCTCTTACAGCCAACTATGTTCAATACACTACTAGATGCAACAGTCCTGTTTCGGCCATAATCAGAATGGCATGGAGAACGACCCCTAACTTCATAAACGTACAAAGTCAGAGCATTTTCAACTCAGGACATTTGCGATTGAATTAAATGCCCAATTCTCCTTTGATTTTGTATCTCTTTATTTGTTGGCAGACAGTCTTTTAATAGGTAATTCAGCTTACTCAAAAATTGAATGGAATATGTTCAATGTTGAGACGAGTGTTGCATCGACCTATTTTACCTAATTTTGAAATTCTGTTTGTGTTTGTCTCAGGGTTTTCCTCTTGTCAGGTCTTGTTTCCTTGAGATCCATTTCATTCACTGTCTCTAACATTTACCATTTTCATCGCTGAAACGGTAAATGAGGAAGTTATTTAAAAAATAGCACGGAACTGAATGGGGCTCAAATTCTACAAATGTTATCACATTTAATTTCTGTCTAGCAGCGTTCACGAAGAGATTTCCTTCTGCCTCTACCTCCTCTGCCAGAGGAATGAAAGGTAACCGAATTTCGGCAAAAGGAACAAGCCTTCATGAACTATATTTGTTTTTATGCCTATTGCTGTATTTGCTCTGCCGATATGTTTTTTTATTGTTAAATGTTTTCATTCAAGGTTTTTGCCTCGCAGGATCTAGTTAAGTGATCTTGAACTCTCACCCATTCCAGCTTAGAAATGGGCTGCTCTGCCTGCAGCCCATCACAGCCTGCAGCGCTTTGTCTCCCAGGACCGCCCCGACAATGGAGCTCTTCACCCGAGCTTGAGTAGCACTTGGCTGGCTGCGAACGCTGCGCAGTTTACGCGTGTCAGCGACGGCTTCAGTCCTTTAGAGTTTGATTAGTTGGAATGTCATTACAGAGAGGCGTTAGAGCTCGCACTAAGCAAGGCTCCCCAAGCTAAGTCCGTCACCATCCGCTGATGTACCCAACTTAGATTACTCACATGCGGCTCACTCGACCCTCTCTCTCTCTCTCTCTGTCTGAGGCAGTCCCGATAGTTCCAACTTGATTAGCCTGCTGTTGTCAAGGACCTCGAGCTCTTATCTTAAACGTGTTACTCGCGAGGCTAAAAGCTCAGCCATTTCCCTCTATTAGGGTTGAGCGGCAAACTCCAGTGATTTTGTTCCCACTTATGAAGATAGTGTCATTTTGATGAATGAGGTTTGGATTCAGACTTAGTTTATGCTTAGTCAATATTGGGACCTCGAGGCAACTGGTAGGGCGAGCCTTGTTAAATACGAGTTGCAGTTACGTTCAGTTAAAAAAGGCGCATTTCATTCTGAGTCTCGTCATAAGTCTGAGTAACCCTAAAACAAAAACGGTTTTTAAATGTGTTCTAAAAATTTTTTATTTTTTTGTGGAACACGGGTCGATGGTATATTCTTTTTGAGTTGAATTTAACTGCTAATACTAATGTGATTGTTATTCGTATTAAAAATGTGCGAGAACAAGGTAAGGCCCAGAGAAAAATCTAATCTTACACATGACACCAGAAAATTTTTGAAATTTTTCGTCAGATCCAAAACCATAGAAATCACAATTCAAAACTTAGGAGATTCATTTCAACCCACTGCATGGCATCGTCTTATGCAGGAGGTTCTTTAACTGTAAAAGTCATTCTCCTACGATAAAGAGCATTCGTCCAAGTTTTAGCCTTAGAATACAATGTTGCATTCAAGAGCGCTGTGCTCTTGATTGAGCTAAAATTGCTTAAGCTAGTATGGGAGAAATTAAGCTGTCAGGGCACACCTCAAATTTCTCTTTGAGGTTCATACCCTCGAATGACATGGATATTAATTTACCTCATTCGTTTTTCATGACACACGAGACTCACACATTTCCCCTACACCTCAGTGTCATTCACTAACTTTTGCAAGAGAGCCACTTCGGTTAAAAGCATTGATTGAGAGAGCCACTGCTACTGCAAGTCTGCGTATATTATACACATTAAATTATTTTATATGTCATTTAAATATTAATGTCAATGAATAATTTTAAATGAATTATGTATTAAAAAATTGATTAAATATTTTTCTAGAGCCGCGCACTGAATACCAATACCAATACGCCTTATACCAATACTGACCTACTTTTAACTCGCTCAGTATTTTTAATCCCGCCGTTTATCAGTAACTCAGGTTGTAGAGCATCTTCTTATACAATCGATATTGATGCATTGATGCATTATCATTTTGGCTGCAATTGGTTAAACTAAAGTTTATATTAAGTTCAAATTTCAAGTCAAGTGTAGTAAGCAATTTTGAAAACAGCGAACATCAACTGGATCGTGCCTTCATTTAGTGTTAACTAAGTACTTATGACAATGGAGTTTGCGACAGCAGGCTGGTCAGCAGCACAAAACTGCACGTCAACAACACGCCGCCTGGAATTGTCTTCCGACTCCTATGTAGAGCCTGCCTCTCTAGCCGCGTCCTCAGACATGCCCAAACCTGCGACTGAATTCCATCTTCCGAATTAGAGAACTTTGCGGGAGTCCATAAAACTCTCGTCGGTTTTCTAAAGCCTCCTGCAGATTATCTCCATCATTTCTTGTGCGACTGCTGCCCATTAGAAATTATTAAATAAATTCGCGCCGTGGCCGGCATCACTCGCGTCGGACCCATTTAACTTGGGATTTTATTCGCGTTCTCAGAGAAACTTTGACTCGAACTTGTGAGGCGTGATGCTTTGTGAGTGCTGCAGCTGCGGTGTGGATCTGTTGTGAGGCGTGATGCTTTATGAGTGATGTCGTGTTGTTGTGAGGCGTGATGCTTTGTGAGTGCTGCAGCAGCGGTATGGTGCTGTTGTGAGGCGTGATGCTTTATGAGTGATGTGGTGTTGTTTTGAGGAGCGATGCTTTGTGAGTTGTGGTGTGTTGTTGTTGTGAGGCGTGATGCTTTGCGAGTTGTGGTGTGTTGTTGTTGTGAGGCGTGATGCTTTGTGAGTGCTGCAACTGCTGTATGGTGCTGCTATGAGGCGTGATGCTTTGTGAGTGCTGCAGCTGCTGTTTGGTGCTGTTCTGGGGCGTGATGCTTTGTGAGTGATGTGGTGTTGTTGTGAGGCGTGATGCTTTGTGAGTGAGCAGCTGCGGTGTGGTGTTCCTTGTGTCTGCAGAAAAGCAATAAAAAAAGGGATTGCTTCGTGGCATAATATTTGTAATTAATAAATGGGTCAGATATATGTTTACAGCTTGAAAATGAGTGAGCTGTATTTAATGTCCGTTGAACAGTTCAGATGTAATGAGTATCTAGAGCAAATGTAGGTAGTGTGTCTGTGTGAAGTACTCGTGTATATGTGTAAAACGGCTTCCACATTCGTGGCGATGGAAATTAAAATAAATTGATTTCATGATAAATCATAACGCGTTTGATTTGAAAGTTCTGCAGCTGCCCTCGCGCACAAGATCTTATTTGATCATCGCTTTGCCAAGTTTGCGGCAGCGAGACAAATAAGTGCAGCAACGCTGTCGTGAGAAATTACTTATCGCCAGAAATTGGAGGATTAAATTTGCAGAGAATACTTTTGAGCTGCGCACATTATACACAGACTCCTTTAATGGCACGGTTCAACTGTAACTGTAACACGAGATCTCTATTGCCTTGGTGCGGTTACGGTTGAGAAATTCATTCATCATCGAATTCCTAGTACGAAACCCTACGAAGTATTGACGTAACTCTTGGACCATCTTGAGAGTAATGTATAATTTCTTTAGCTTTAACGTAATGTTTCTTCAGCTAAAGAACTGCGGAGTTTCCTGGTGGGCAAACTGTGCATTCGGTGCATACACTCTGAGCTCAGTAAATGTCGCTCATTGAAAAAAACAGCGTCACAAGGCGAAATTCTTGATTTTACAGGAGAAGTGATTTTACCATTGTAAACTGCTGTACGTTTTTCTTTTGATTGAAAAAAGGAATCCTTCCTCTCGTTCAGTTTTGAAAGTACAGTTGTGGCGGTTTTACCAATGTACGGAGAACGAAATGGCGAATTTAACAGTATGGATGAGTGATTTTTCCGAAATTTTGAGTTATGACGTCGTTTTTCCCAATGAGCACTCATTTCAAAAAAGTGAAAAATGGGACTGTTTAATGAATATTGAATCGATGTTCTGGACGGTATGAATTGATTTTTCAGTTGAGAAGGTATCCTTGTTAATTAATATTTGTTTCTAATGCAATTTATCTACTTAACAAATATATTTAATAAAACTCTGGGACCTTTCTCTTTAGTCCTTGGAAGGTCCCAAAGATTCATTTCGGCCTGAAACAAAACAAAAATTACAAATAATTAAATGAAGGTAACCTAACTTAACCTAACCTTAACATCAAAATGAAACCATGAATTAAAAGTGGTGACAGATAGCCCACAAGCACCGAATTCCGTTCCCAGCTGCAGCTGCTGCCGTTACTGCGCAGGGGTCAGGAGAGGCAAATATGACTCTAGTTCTGAGCTCCCAGGAACAAGTCATTTGACGTCGGCCCACAACAATGGTCGTCGGATGTTTTGACTTTGACACGTCAAGTGCGGAAGGTTAAGCTGAAGTTCAATATTCAGCTCAAATTAGAGTTAATTTTAGAGATCAATTTAAAAAAAACATTAAATAGATAACGCCTTCATTTAGTTTCGTTAAGCTTTTATCGTATTTGAGTTAGTGACTGCTGGTCGGTCAGCAGCATTACGAAACTCCCCTCAGTGACCACCGGTGAGCCAAGCCGCACTTAGAATATCAAGAATAGTCTCTTTATTTATTTTCCTGGATAAGACGCCCTAATTTTAACAAACAGGTAAAGCAGAGGTTGGTTTTTGCATTGAACTTTTCATTCCAGAAAGCTGACAATTTTCTCGTGAAACGTCTTCCTATCGTAGCTTTACCACATTTCTTTGACATAAAGCTTTTCATGAGTCCTTGTAGCTTATTTGTCCTTCCAAGGACATCCTGTGGTCACTTCCATCTTTTCTCAGTCGTCTGAATGAATTTTCCAGAGTTGTTTGCTTCCCTAGTTCGTGTTTGCATTAACACTCGAATCGGTGGTTCAGATCTCTTCAAGTTCGATATTAGAAGCCAATGACAACTTATACAGGCAACTCACACAGCCTGCAGGGTTTGAACGTGGAAGGAAAGGTCGTGGTCTGTAGAGGTTGTAATGTACGGTAAAGGTTGTATTTGGGTAGAAGTTGTAGTGTGCGGTAGAGGTTGTAGTGTGCGGTAGAGGTTGTAGTGTGCGGTACAGGTTGTAGTGTGCGGTAGAGGTTGTAGTGTGCGGTACAGGTTGTAGTGTGCGGTACAGGTTGTAGTGTGCGGTACAGGTTGTAGTGTGCGGTAGAAGTTGCAG
>JACJUY010001378.1:119509-148199 GCA_014220935.1 Platorchestia sp. MABIK | reverse complement strand
TCTTCAGCGAAGTAAATCAAACCAGTCCGGGGCAACTGTCACTTGAAAGTTCGTACCCTACTGCACTAAGGCTCTCCCTTTCGATGTTAGAATAGTTTCGCTCTGCATTATTTAAAGATCTTGAGGCAAATTGAACAGGACACCAATCATGAGAAGAATCAACGCGTTGCACGAGTACGGCAGCAACCCCATAGCCAGAAGTATAAGTTTCCAGAAGAGTTTCATGGTTGGGATCAAACAATTTTAGAGGTTTATGCGAACGAAAGATATCCATGATTACCTGGCCACTTTTATCCTGTTCTGAAGTCCACTGGAAAGGTACATCTTTGTTTAGTTGCAAATACAGAGGATGCATGACATAAGAAAAGTTAGGTACAAAACGACTATAGAAATTACACAATCCAATGAATACTTGCAACTGTTTGAGGTTATTAGGAACAGGAGCATTGAGAATTGCATCTACTTTCTTAGAATTAGGGTGAACACCTTTGTTATCGAATACGTACCCTAGATAAGACACATGATCAGTTAGAAAGGCATATTTAGAAAGATTTAACAGAATTCCAGCATTTTCGAGGACAGACAAGATTTTGTCAAGAACTTCCAAATGAGAATCATAAGAAGAGGTCAAAATGAGTAGATCGATCGATCAAAAGAATGTAACACTCTTGCTGCTACTCGATCTCTCTGAAGCGTTCGATAGCGTCGAACATGATAGACTTCTACGTAAAAAACTGAACTTGGGAGTAGACACGCAATGGTTTGAAAGTTACTTGTCAAATCGATCTCATGCAGTCCGCAGAAAAAACAAATTGTCCCCATTCATTCCAAACAATTTTTGTGTTCTCCAAGGATCCATTCTTGGTCCGCTACTGTTTTCTATTTTCATTAATGATATTCCTCCAATGCCTTCTAACACACGGATCGCAATGTATGCAGATGATGTTCAAATTGCAATAACAAGTTCTGTATCGGAAATACCACAGACGCAAATTAAAGCCGAAACTAAACTGACTAGCTTGAAATCATGGTGCGACCGAAACAGTTTCAAATTAAATGCTAATTAAACACAATGTATTATATTTGGATCCAAAGATGCTATTAAAAAAACTTCAGATCTTACTCTCGCAGTTCAAAATGATAAAATTAATGCATCAGAAAAAGTTAGAAATCTAAGTATCTGGTTAGATAGATACATGCCTTTCAAATCTCACGTTGAGAATACTTGCAACAAAATTTACGGAATTTTAAAGTTTTTTCATCGTGTAAAGAGCATACTAGACGAAAAATCCCGATTATTAGACATTCAATCCCTGGTGTTATCGCGCATTGACTGCTGCAGCCTACCCAGGTACCAAAATTTATTGTCCTACAATTAAGCCAATATACAGTCTCAATATTGACTGGATATTCAAAATGAACATTGGGGAATTGCCTTATTTCGGAAAATTCGGTTGAGATTGGAAAAATATATTAGCCCAATAACAATATTTTCATCAACCCAATATCAATTAGTTATTGTGTCAATATTGACTTGATAATGAAGTGTTCTGTACGAAAACATTGCCTTAATACTCAATTCCTGACATCAGGTTGATATTGGTAAGACATATTGTCCCGATAATATTTTCACTAACCCAATATCAGCTAATTATTGTGTCACTATGGACTTGATATTGAGGTTGTAAGATCAGGTATAGCTGCTTCAGCCCTTGAGTTCTCTCTTGCGGCGAGAAGCGGCGGCCTTACTTATACTTCCCCTCTATTAGGTATCGGTGATACGCAGAGGAGAAGTTTGATCTTTTTATTGATAAAATTTACATTCAGATATGTTACAATTACTGAGCATAAATAGACTAGAATTGAGATTTGAGGAGTAACTTAGGTAGGGCACTACAAAGTGTTCCTTAGAAAAATATTGGCCTCATTTTCTGATACAAAGTTGATATTGGTAGAATTTATTGTCCCCATAATAATTTATTTCAAACCCAGTATCAGCTAATAACTGTGTCACTATTGTCTTGATATTGAGGTGTTTCCTTAAACAACACTTTGGCTCAATAATTAGTTTCTAATATCACATCAATATTCAGAAGTGTTCAAAGATGAGAAATGTATTTAATTCTGATAACTATGTTATCTGATATACATACCTACACACCTACAAAACTATGAATTAAACTGCATTCAAAATTTATCTTAAATCTAGGATTCCATGATTACAAACCTCTTTGGCATCGTAGAGTGGAAGTCCAAATTTTGCGTTGCACGTACCAGTGGTCGGGCAACCTGTACATGTAGTTTGATCTCGCCAAGGATGCGTAATTGTATAATATAGAGACATTTATTGCTATAGTAACATATGACTAACGATTTTAGCATATTTTTTTGAAAAAACTAGACTTTCGAGACTCATTGGACGACTGAAAATACAAGAACTGTGAACCTGTGATTACAGTATTTCTGAATAAACAAATTATTGTAACGAATTCACATTTCTTGATATCTGTCAAATATATTTGCACTCAATAATGACTGAAATAACTATTCATTAACTTAATTGGTACATTTAATACTCCGTATTATTGGCGTTCGATTTCAACCCAATGTTTGGGCAGTAATGATTTATATTATAACAAATTTAATCAAATTGCGAGATTCTTAATTATTATGAGATCGTTTTCACTTGTATGAATATTATTCATATATATATATATATTTACTACATTCTCCCAATAGCAAGTTGTTGTCATAAATAAGTATATCTTTTTTCGATATTGTGTTGTAATTTTCCGAAATTGCACAATTTCGCGGTTAGCGTACTCGCAGTGTGAATAAAATCGTAAACGCATTGTATAAAAACATTTACTTTTGGCATTCAGACCAGCTGGTTTCGACTAAAACAATGTCATTATCAATGAATAACATCTGTAAACAGAAAAAACATACATATCGTTTGAAGGCTCCGTTTTGCTATTTTACCTTCATGATTATTATTCAATAATTTGATGTTTTGACGCATGGCAAGGAACTAAAGAAACACGCGTCAAGGAATTTAGTTCATTCGTTTCAAGTGCCATAGCAACACGCACTAATAGACATGCACAAGCGTGTGCGGCAGCGCCTACTCATACTTATGCGTACAAGAACAATATAATTTCAAATTATTGACTGACTGATCTGGAAAAAGAAAAAAAGACATACATTTGAATACATACGAAGGACGTACAAAAGCTAAATGCTCGCAACTTGTGAAAACCATAAACAATGTTCATTTACATCAGGAATCTATTCTATTTAATAATGCAAGGAAGCAAGATCGCAAGATGTGGCAATTTTAGACCAACGTTTGTGGTAGACTCTACACGAATGCTACGAGGGCACGTAAGGCTTGCCCTAAACTTATTCTTAGTTTACGACAACAGTCATAGGAATACCGGAGCGCGGCAACACCGGCTCCTATATTTGCATATTATGCAAAGCTTATATCAAATTTACCTTCTTAATACTTAAATTAGAGTTACATTCTACAGTAGTTCCTGCGCCGTTAGCAAAGGGATCAATTTATTTATAGGGCGCTTCAATACGCTAGTACCTAACTTATACAATGGATTCTTAAATTTAGAAATTCGGACTTTGGCAACGTGGACAAGACCGTGTTTATTTTTGAATACATCGATGATTTGGCCAAGAGGCCAGAGATTGCGGGGCGTATTTGGTCTAAAATTAAAACCAAATCCCCGATGCTGTGGGATCTTCTTTTCGTAGTCCATTTATGCCTTTAGTGAAGAAGAGTCAGGTACCGGGACTGCCCTCATGTCCAGAATAAATTTGCCAGATACTGAACCTGTTTCCACCTGCGTTTGGCATAAATTTCGCTCATGTCAAATAAGCCCGGAGGAAATGTCACACCCGAGTTGAGTAGAAGCAAATCGCCGGGAGTCAGGACCTTACTATCCTCGCTGTCACTGGTAACGACAGTGAGTGGCCTATTGTTCAGGATAGCCTCCACCTCGCACATTAGCGTGCACAATTCTTCGTTATTCAATTTCACTGGCTGCTCATTCATTAATGCAGACAAGACATTCCTAATTGACCGAATTATTCTCTCCCAAGCTCCTCCGAAGCGAGGAGCGCCAGGTGGGTTGAAATGCCACGATATCGCCCTCTGCTTGAGGTAATCTTCTATTTTAGAATGATTCCACTCTGCGATCGCAGACTTTAGTTCCTTATAAGATGCAACGAAGTTTGTGCCGTTGTCGCTGTACAAAGCAGTCACATTGACTCTTCTGCTAATGAATCTCCGTAAGGCATTTATGCAGGAGTCTGTATTCAAGGATTCGGCAATTTCCAAGTGCACTGCCCTACTAGCCATACGTGTGAAAATAACGCCGTAGCGTTTCATACGCTTGCGACCTTGACTGACTGTAAACGGGCCGAAATAGTCGACGCCAACCTTGTCGAATGCCGGCGCGTCTCCAGTAACCCTGCTAGCAGGCAGTTCAGACATCAGTTGATTGCTTGGTTTGGCTTGTCTTTTTCTACAGAAGATGCAACTGCGACAGATTTTCCGGCACAGGGAATTTGCGCTGACTATCCAGAACTTTTTTAGAAGTGAAGTCAATATTGCTTCTCGGCCGAGGTGGCCAATTTTCCGATGCTGATCCGTTGCCATTATCTCTACAATAGGAAAATTTCCTGGCAAAATTATTGGATGTTTAGAGTCGTAATCATACGGTGAATTTCCAAGGCGACCACCGACGCGTAGGACGCCGTCTTCATCGATGAAAGGAGCAAGTTTTCGAAGATGAGAAATTTTCGGTGAGTTTTTAGTTTCCTCTAAAAGTTTGCAAATTTCTTGATAATTAACTTTCTGAATATACTTCAATATAGCCATTTCTGCTTTTGAAAGATCTTCAACTTCTATTTTATTTTGACGTTGGGAGAGTTTTTCATAACCTTTATTAATTTCAGGATTCCCGCTACTCTGACTTTCAGGCGATGCCAGTTTGATGAGGAAGATAGAAGTACGTCAGTCTGATTTTTTTCACGTGCCGCTGAGGTAAGTAATCTAGCTTCCCTTTTTACTTCGTCGTTGTTTCATTTCAAATCTAGGTTAAAATTCTGACACGGTGTTTTAGAAGTTGGATCTACTAGAAAGCTGGGTCCTTTGTTCCATAAGGTTGAAGCAATCATTTTAGTCGCGTTTGAACCGCGGCTTAACATATCAGCGGGGTTTTGCTCGGAAGGAACATAGTTCCATTGAGAAGAGCTGGAGAAGTTGCGTATGAACGAAACTTTGTTAGAGACAAATCGTTGAAATCTCTTGGTTTCGTTTTTGATGTAGCGCAATACTGTCACGCTGTCTGACCAGAATTTAACGTCCGTAGTTGGCAATTGAATTTCCTTCTGAAGAACTTGTGCTAATTCCACAGCTAACTTAGCGCTGCACAGTTCTATGCGAGGAGTAGTTTTAAGAGTAGAATTGTTCAGCGGAGTCAACCGGGATTTTGCCAAAATTATGGTGTTGACGAATTTTTCCGAAGACTTTTCTGGGCTTTGTGCGAAGGCCACGGCACCGTATGCGAGTTCACTGCCATCGCAGAAAATGTTTATTTTTATTGGACCGTCTGAGCCAGTTTTTATACAACGGGGTAGCTCATAGTCCGTGACTGAAGTGACCTCCTCTAGCCACGAGTTCCAACGAGCTTGGAGGGATGGAGGCAGACATTCGTCCCAGCCCAAGCGCAGACGGCAAGTTTCTTGAAATATTCTTTTCGCTTCTAGGAGCGCTGGAGATGCTAATCCCATGGGGTCGTAAATTGAAGCTAGAGTTTTTAGAACTTCTCTTCTGGTCGAACAATCATTCCTGATTTTCAGATGATAACCTAAGGTATCTCTTTCTGTATTCCATGTTACTCCGAGTGCCTTGCTTGCTGGGAGAGGATTCGCAATCTTTAAATTTTTGACATGTTCTGATAAGTTTTCGTAGGGCATGGCAGAAAGAAATTCCACTGAATTGCTATTGAAATCCTTCAAGATGAAGCCTCCTTTCTTCACTGTCTTCATGGTTTCTTCTGCAATAAACTTTGCATGGTAGTTGGTGACCACCGATTTCAATAGGTCATCCACATAAAAGTTGCGGAAAACTGTTTGCTGAACTTCAAGGTCAGGTAGTGGATGTTCTCTGGCTGTTTGTTGGAGAGCAAAATTTGCCACGCTAGGTGAGCTTTTCGCTCCAAAAACATGAACGGTTAATCTATATTCCTTGATCTTGTTATTTTTCTTCCAAAAGAGTCTCATGAAGTCTGAGTGTTTTTTCGGAACCTTTACTTGGTAATACATCTTTTCGATATCAGAGGTAAAGGCTACCGGTTGCTACCTAAAGCGCAGCAAGACTCCAACTAAGTTGTTTGTAATGTCAGGGCCTTGGAGAAGTTCGTCATTCAGAGAGGTTCCACCGAAGCGCAGGGAACAGTCGAACACGACTCTTGGCTTACCTTTCTGTTTGTGTCTTACTGCGTGATGGGCAAGATACCAGGTTGTGCCCCTTTGGCGTTCTAGCTCGTCCTCGGGAATTTGCTCGATAAAATTTTGGTTTATCATAGTCTCCATAAAGTTAGTATATTCTGCGGATAAACTTTCATCTGTGTTAATTTTTTTCAATACGCTGTTGAAGCGATTGAGTCCTTGTTGCCTATTATCTGGGAAAATCAAGTTCTCGCGTTTGAAAGGCATTTCTATTTCGTAGCGACCGCCCAAATTCTTCAAGCTTGAACTCACGATGCGCAGCCATTTTTTGTCGTCCACTGAGGATGCGTAATCATTTGAGGCGTCGACATAGTCTTGCTTGAAGTAATTTTGGATAGGAGTTTCTATTTCTTCTGAACGATTTACTTTCATCTTTAAATTATAGTGTAAGCCCTTTCTTTGCACAGGTCCATTTATGGCCCATCCCAGGAGGTGTTTAGACGCATATAGGTCGTTAAAGTCTCCATTAACGATTTCGAGCGGCTTCAGCATAGATGGGACATTCTTACCAACGAGGATGCTCACCTCCGATTCCACGAAGTTGAAAGGTAAGTTTTTAAAATTACCATAATTTTTCACATCCTTTTCGTTGGGTATGTCATCGTATGAAAACGGCCATTGATGGTTTGGTTTGGTGTAAACGACTGGGACGTTAATAGAGTTATTTCTGTCAAGATCCATCAGCTGCATGTTGTTCACGACCTTAGTCTTAGTTTCGTTGTTACGACCTTCCATTGTTGCAAGGTTAATTATTTTGTCTTCCGTTTCTATTCCAAGTTTCGTCAACAGGTCTTCGTTCATCCAGCAATCCGATGAGCAATGGTCCAGGGCAACATTAACTAGAATTTCCTTTTCGCCACCTTGCACCTTTAAGCGTGCCGGAACTAAAGGGCAGAGAATTTTTGCCGATGCTACTCCGTAGCTGCCCCCGCAAGACTTCAAAGAAAGGCTAGACCGGCCTGCAGACAAAGATGTTTCTTGCGAAGGGCTTGGAACAGAATGCGGGAAAGATTGAGTGCGAAACGTCGGAGACACTGAAGAAGGATTGAGGGATTCACTCCTGAAATTATCAGGAGCAGGTTTCTGACCGTAACTCGGTTTCGCCTGGAAACTTCGAGTGGAGACATGTAGAACTGTTGGGTGTCTCTTCTTACAAATCATACAGGTAGAACGATTAGTGCTGTTTCTTGAAACATGATCCGGTTTCAAACACCCGAAGCACAATCCATTTTTCTTCACAAAATCAGACTTATCGTGTCTATTTTTTTTTCTTAAAAAAGATGCAGTCGTCAAGTTTGAGATTTGTTTTTTTGCAGCAGCTGCACGATTTCTGCTCGTCGTTCTTGCAAACAGAATTTGTTACCAGCGATCGTTTCTGTTTGTCGTTCGTTTTTTTCTGATCATCGGAAATGTCACCAAAAAGTGGTTGTCTCACGATGGCTGTCTCGTGCTGCACGAAATCGACGAGGTCTTTAAGTTCTATTTTCCCATACTGTTCGTTGGCTGAGTATGACTTTCGTGGCCATCGTTCCCGAAGTTTGTAAGGGAGTTTTCTTACAATTTTGACGATTTCGTTAAGGCTTTGAAGATGGTTGCAGCCCGACATGTTCTCGAAGTAGTGAGAGCAATCCAGCAAAAATATGGATAAATTTTGCAGGGATTCATGATCCTCGTTTTTCACTACTGGCCACCTTTCCAGTTTATTCATGTAAGCATTAGCCGTCTCAAATTCGTTTCCAAATTCTCTTTTTAGCAACTCTTTAGCTTTTAGAAATCCATCAGTCGCATTATAATGACTACAAGTTCGTACGAGCTGGTTAGCCTTCCCAGTCGTGAATTGCTCAAGATAGATGATCTTGTCTTCGTCGTTGCCACAGTTTGATTCTATAGCACGTTCGAAATTCGGCATGAAGGGTTTGAATAAAGTTATGTCTTCTCCACTAAACGGTTCGAGATTTTTCTTAGGAAGAAGTACATTTCTCTGGCCCGCAATTAATGTTTCTGTCATGTCATTTTGGCGCTCGAGGATGCGTACGACCGTCGGGACTCTCTTGTCATCTGCTTCTAATGTGAACTGAATTTGCTTCTTTTCCTGTGCAGACTGAGGGAGCTGAACTACACTAGTTCTTTCAGCCGATGCGCCTTTCTCTGAAATTAACGATGAAACATCTGAAGCTACGTCAATCTTCTGTAATTCTTCTTCAAGGAGACGAGCCTCAAGTTCGGGTTCTTGTTGTTTTACTTCCTTTTTACGTCTTTCATGTTCTTGTTGAAGTTTTCTTATCCTCATTTCTTCATCGTCAATTTCCTTTGAATTGGCACGGCCTAATTTTTGTGCTGCGGCCCGTGCTTTCTGCTCTGCTAGCCTAACTCTAGCAGATATCGCAACAGATGATGACGTCTTGTCCGAAGATCTTCGTGAGGCCCCAGTGAATGGAACCGGCGGGTGTATAATGGCCTCAATTTTAGACCTAAACTCTTTGATGTGCTGCTGATGAGGCCCTAGCCATTTCGTCAATTCTTCGTCGTCATACGCAGCATACAAATTTTCTAAACGTTTCAAGTATTCATTGTAGAGCTCTTTAACCTTTATGGCGTCGAACTTGAGTTGCTCCAAGAGGGCCTCAATTTCATTTTGTTTGCGTGTAACGGAGCCAAGTTTTCCAGAGGGTTTCGTAGAGACTACAGTCTTTTCAATTGAATCTTCGAATTCGGACATTTTCACCACAAAAACTGATCGTTAATTTGAAACTGAATGAAGGCTCAGTTATGCTATTTTACCTTCATGATTATTATTCAATAATTTGATGCTTTGACGCATGGCAAGGAACTAAAGAAACACGCGTCAAGGAATTTAGTTCATTCGTTCCAAGTGCCATAGCAACACACACTAATAGACATGAACAAGCGTGTGCGGCAGCGCCTACTCATACTTATGCGTACGAGAACAATATAATTTCAAATTATTGACTGACTGATCTGGAAAAAGAAAAAAGGACATACATTTGAAAACATACGAAGGACGTACAAAAGCTAAATGCTCGCAACTTGTGAAAACAATAAACAATGTTCATTTACATCAGGAATCTATTCTATTTAACAATTCAAAGAAGCAAGATCGCATGATGTGGCAATTTTCGACCAACGTTTGTGGTCGACTCTACACGAATGCTACGAGGGCACGTAAGGCTTGCCCTAAACTTATTCTTAGTTTACGACAACAGTCATACGAATACCGGAGCGCGGCAACACCGTTTATTTGAAGTAGAGAAATATATAGCAGTCACATATAAAGAAATTCTAAGATATAGCGAATAAAGGAGCGGCAGATTGGTCAATATTTAAAACAGGCCTAAGTTTAAAAATGTACAATGATTCTAAAATTCGCAAATCAGTATTGGAAGTACAATCTAGAATTTTAAAATGATTCAGAGATAGAGGATGGTTGGTTTTGTCACAGTGTTGTCTAGGGGATGAATGAGGTGCGACTGAAAGCGGGAGTTTGGTTCGGAAAGATTTGCCGCTTTCGGAAAGATAATATTCTTCGGATTTTATTTCAGATTTTGTTCGGAAAGATAATATTCTTCGTAAATTCCTTAATAGAATTTTTGTACCGAAACCTCCGGTTTACACGGTGTATAAGCGGAAAATATTCGTATCACTGCCATTCATTGATCCAAATTCATACTCAATGACCAAATATTTTAATGATGTTTTAGCGAAGTATTACCCACATTTGGATTTCCATATTTCATTAAAGAATTATCACTCTATTAAAAACTTTTTTCAATTCAAAGACAGGCCTTCTGTGTTACTCTCCAATATTATTTACGAATTTCAATGCGGGCTAGCCAGAGCTCCTACATTGGGAGTAAGCAGAAACAGTCCGCCATTAGATTCTATCAACATCTGGGCAAATCTTTCCGAACCAAACTCCCGCTTTCAGTCGCACCTCATTCATTCCCTAGACAGCACTGTGACAACGCCAACCATCCTCTATCTCTGAATCATTTTAAAATTTCAGATTGTACTTCCAATACTGATTTGCGAATTTTAGAATCATTGTGCATTGTTAAACGTAGGCCTGTTTTACATACTGACCAATCTTCCGCTCCTCTATTCACTATATCTTAGAATTTATTTCTATGTGACTGCTATATATATTTCTCTACTTTGAATAAACGGTATGTATGGTTTTTTCTGTTTACAGATGGTATTCATTGATAATGACATTGTTTTAGTCGAAACCAGCTGGTCTGAATGCCACGAGTAAAGGTTTTTATACAATGCGTTTGTGATTTTATTCATGTCTTGTTATTAGCCTATTATTGTAATCCAAGATTCCAATATCATTTCAAAAAATAATTATCAACCCAATATTTGCCTAATAATATCTTGCAACCTGGCTAGTATGGGGAGACTTACCTCGATGCCTTCTATGGGATTTACAAAAACGCATAAACTTCGCAGCCAAGGTGGTATGCAACGGCAATTTAAAAAGAAGTGATCACGAAACCCCTCTCCTTAATAAACTCGGTTCGATTCCTATTCAAGAAAGGCTCCTCATGCAGAGGGCGCAATACGTATTCTCCTCGTTGTATCTTCCTCAGAGCAATGCTGAGATAGTGCGTTTCCATCCACCCACGGTAACCAACGAAAAGCCGAACAGAAACAACAATGTCTTAGTCAACTATCGTTCATCTCACATAGGGCAGATGGCTCTGTCAATTTCATGCGCCTTACTGTGGAACAAACTTCCCTTGAGTATTAAAATCCCTCAAAGACCGAAAGAATTTAAAGCCAAAATAATTCGTCATCTTAAGCGTCTAAACGATAGTTCTTCGTTATAGAACATACTGAACACGTATTGACATATCTTATTATCTCATTTGCCTGGTATCTCCATTGTTGATTACTCTCCCTTGCTCATTTTTGTATGATTCAAGACATCAGACAATAGTTTGGGACGTATGCGTAGGTATAATGATTTGATCGCCTATACGCTGGGATGTGCAAACATGCTTACTTGTATACGTGTGTACTTCTATGGGTGTATGTGCGCATATGGGTGTGCATATGTGCACATACACCTGTGTGTACTGGACTAGCAACTGCTATATAAACTATGAATACCAGCCTTTTTTCTCATTCTCAACTTCGAACACTACCCAACACATCATTTCATTCGATTATTGTAAAGCAATCCATAGCTTGAATGTATTGTACATGTAAAATGTGGTACCTATGTATGCTTATCAATTGCAGACATTTTGCGCCTTATTTCAAAGGTAATGAGATTTTTTTTTTCTAAAATGAAACCCATATAGGACACTCATGTTTTCTTTCTTGTTCACGTCCAAAAATGCTCTTGTTAGGCTAGTGTAGTGCAATTATCATATCATCTCTTACGCTTTAGAGTATATTATAACAACCGCACCTAAGCCTCACATATTTCTGGAAATATTTTGTACTTGGGAACCGTTGTAGGACAATCGTTTTCATGTCTTTGACTTAGATAGACTGTTTTGTGCTACTATTGCAAGTACGAAAATTAATGTATGTATCTGTTGCTAGTACGAAAATAAATATATGTATCTGTTGCGCGATCACCCACGTATGGTAAAACAGACGATTATGAACCATTGATCTTTTCAATACAATGTTTAATTAAACATTGTTCCAATATTTCATTAGAAATTGTAAGCCGCAACACATACTGAAAAAGTTGTCACGAATTTTTTTTGCTCATTACCCTATATTTCAGAACATCGCAAAACATTTTATAGAACGCGTATGTATTGTGATTTCCTCGATGCATAGAAATGTATTTGTGTATGTTTACGTGTTAGGTGTTTGTATGTGCGTAGGTATGTATGTGCACGTATATGTGTACATATTTACATGGATATATGCACATATATACATGTATATATGCACATATGTGTGTACTAAACCGACAACTGGCATTTTTAACTGGAGATAATGGTCTCTTTCTGTTCACTCTCAACTTCCCAGGTAGCAAAATTTATTGACCTAATATTGAGCCATATACAGTCTCAATATTGAATGGATATTCAAAATGAACATTGGAAAAATACCTTATTTTGGAAAATTCGGTTGATATTGTAAAAATATATTGGCCCAATAACAATAATATCATCAACCCAATATCAACTTATTATTGTGTCAATATTTACTTAATAATGAGGTGTTCCCTACAATAACATTGGCGTAATACCCAATTCCTGAAATAAGGTTTATATTGGTAAAACAAAATTGTCCCAATAGTGATATTTTCACTAGCCCAACATCAGCTAATCATTGAGTCACTATGGACTTGATATCAAGGTTATAATACCAGGTGTTACTGCTTAAGCCATTGAGTTTCGTTTTGCGGCGTGAAGCGGTGGCCGTACATCTACTTCCCCCCTCGTTAAGGATCGGTGATACCCGGAGGAGAAGTTGGAACTATTAATAAATAAAATTTACATTGACGTATATCACAATTACTGAGCATAAATAGACTAAAATTGAGGTTTGAAGGGTAACTAAGGTATGGCACTACAAGGTGTTCCTTAGAAAAATACAAGGTGGTTGGGCAACCTATACATGCAGTTTGATCCCGTCAAGTATGCATAATTGTTCAATATATATAGACATTTATTGTTATAGTAACATATGACAAACGATTTTAGCATATTTTTTTGAAAAAACTAGACCTTCGAAACTCATTGGACGACTGAAATACAAGAACTGTGAACCTGTGATTACAGTAATTCAGAATACACACATTATTGTAACGTATTCACATTTCTTGATATCTATCATATATATCTGCACTCATTAATGACGGAAATAACAATTCATTAACTTAATTGATACATTTTATACAAATTACTCCGTATTATTGGCTTACGATATTAACCCAAAGTTTGGGCAATAATAATTTATATATTAACCAATTTCATTAAATTGCGAGATTTTTATTTATTATGAGATAGTTTCCACTTATATGAATATCATACATTCATAGACACTGTTAGTTTAATATGTATTAGGAATAAACCTATCGACTACATTGTCCCAATAACAAGTTGAAATCCTAAATATGTATATCTTTTTTCGAAATAGTCTTGTTATTAGCCTATTATTGTAATCCTAGATTCCAATATCGGGTCAATAAATAATTATCAACCCAATATTGGCCTAATAATTTCTTGCTACCTGGGTTGTAACATTACCTAACTCGTCATCTCTTTATTATTGTATAGCATTCACGTAGAAAACTATACATTTGTTGTGTAATCATCCATTTATATTTAAATAAAATGCTTATCAACTGATGACCGTTATGTTAAAATGATTTAATTAGAAATACAAAACTTGGACTTTTCGTGTTCCTCATGCTTATGTATATGTATGTTTTTATTTTTTTCACGCATCCTTGAAATAGCATTTTTGAACATTGCCCGAAACAAGCGATTCAAATAGTATTTCCTGGCGTCAAGAATTGCGATGTTTTATGTCATGGATATGTAAACTGTTAAAAGTGTTTCCACCCCACACTGAAAATGCTTTGTCCATGAAGTTGTGTTATCTCTTATAATTATCATTACATGTATCATCAAATGTAGTTTAAGCAAAATTAGGAGTACATTGCCCCCAATCATTTTTAGACTAGTGACATGGGCATTACAAAACTCGTGTGTGTGTATCATCTAAGTGTATTAACTTTAAGATATTTTAAAAACCAATAATGGTACTTTTGTACCATCTCTATTGGAAATAAACTGTTTTTTTCATCCTGGTACACTATGATATTCTCGATGCCAGAAAAAGTTTTATTCATGAGCGCTTGAAAAATGTCGGGACTTACACGCAAACCAAAAGGTAAGTAATTGTACATATATAGACCTTCCGAGGTGTTAATGGTCGTACACTTTTTTTGATTCTTTGTCCAAAGGAATTTGCAGAAACGCATTTGACAATCTATTTTGGAGAAAAACTTTGCGTCGCTGATTTGAAAAATTACATCATCAATAATAAGCAGGACGGATTGAACGGGATTCAACCAAATGTTGATGGAGGCTGAAAAATCTCCACAGATTCTTACACTGCCGTTAGACTTTAGAACTTTAACAGTTGGTAGATGTCCATTGGCGATCAAACACTTTAGAAATTTTACCCATACTCTGCAAGCGCTTCAGTTCGGTTTTGAAAGAGTCTTTCAGTCTTACAGGAACAGGGCGAGCTTTACAAAATACAGGAACTGAATTAGGCAACACATCAAGATGAACGGTATCTTTAACGTTAGACTGTGAATCAGATGACAAGTATGAATCATATTTCGAAGACAAGCTTCTCGGCAGGCTATGAGAATTAATTTTGTTTATGGTGTCGCATTGATCAGGTATGACAACATTTACGTTAAGATTAGAACAAATATCTCGGCCAAGTGAGTTGATTCTATCATCTTCCACAATGACAACCTTATGACTAAAACTAACGTCTTTATAACTAATGATTACTGAAGATTGACGAAGAAAATTTACAAAGCCACCACTGAATCGGAGTACTTTACTACATGTAGGATTTATAACAGCACAAACAGCAAGTGCATCACTTTTACGTATAGTCGAGACCGCACTGCCATTGTCAAGAAGAAATTCAACAGGCTTACCATTTAAATGGCATTTTAATATCGTAGGCTCTTTAGTAACGGGAATTACAGTGGTGTTTATTCTAAAAAATGAGAATCATTCGAGTAATTTTTATGTACATCAGAGAAATTAGGAACAGAGTTACTGTCACCAGTATCGTTCATAGGTTTCTGTAGAATGACTTCGTTTTTCCGCTGCAGAGACTACCGCGAACTCTTCCGACGTTGCAATGACAACCGCACCGTTCCGGCTGCACCATGTAAGTGCGGGCTGGGCAAAATTCTCCGCGTGTAGGTCCTCAAAGTGTAGGTTCAGCTGGAGGAGGCTGTGCTGCAGTCGTAGAGTTGCAAACTTAAGAAATTTAGCCTATCTTCCCACATTTATTGCACTTCAATTTCAGAGCATAGCAATTCTTCGCAAGATGCTTCTGCTTAGCGCCTCAACGTACGCATTTGTAGTTCGGCTGTAATTTTTCTGTTGTGAAAAACGATAAAGATGAGTCCTCATAAATAATATCATGGGCATCGGAACTTAAATGTTCGATGAGTTTTGTTTGTTCATTACACTCGTTGAAAGATTTTCGGTCACACTTCTGTAGAACTGCACTGAGAATTTGCGACGAACGTAGACCAGCAACGAAAGCATCTCTCAAGAGACGATTACGACAGCAATTATCGTAGTTGCACGCAGATGCTAAGTCATTTAACGTTTTAGCACCACTTGCTATGGATTCATTAATACCTTGCTTTTTGTTTAGAAATGTAACAGGCGCGCCGAAAATCGATTTCTTGATTTCAAATTGCTGAATTAATTTTTCTTCTAGTTCATCATACGTAGAATGTAGGTTAAATTCTTCGTTGTAGATCAGTAATGATGTTTACAGGCAAAGCTTCAACCAAAATACGAGCTTTCTTACTGCCATTGTTTCCCGCCTTCTGAAGAGAGTCTGCACACTGCACGTTTATTCTTTGTTGGAATTCACACACTGTTTCCACTTCAACGTCAGATGGAGAACAGCTAACTGTAGAATACGCCATCTTGGTTTCTGAACACTTTTAAAGTTCAAATTTACGTTGGAGATTCGAAATCCTCGTCACCAAAAGGTTGTGTATTTTTTTTCTGCACAGCATGAGGTTTAGTTAGCTGTAGCTGCAAACTACAGTTTCAGTAGCCTTAGACTACCAAGGCACGAGAAAGAAACACTCTGGAACGCGCTTCTTAGTGTACTGTTCTCTGTCGGTTACAGACTTCCTCTTAAACCGGCCGTGCCCGGAAGTCAGGCAAGAACGCATAACAAAAACATCCGGATCTCATTAAGGAAGAGCGTAATAACCGTTTCCGGAGCTCGTAAAGGAGGAACGTAACAAAGGCTTTCGGAGCTCTTACTCACAAAATCAGTGCCACATTATAACGAAGCATATTTTAATATACAACTGTTTTTAAATATGTTAACATTAATATCTTAGTAGATAATTACTCATCGGTATCGTAATACCCATGTAAAATGTCGAAACAATAAGCGATTGACAGAGGAGCACAACAAAAATGAGTTCCTTTCGTTCCGAAATCTGATGGCGGCAGTGCATTTAAATAAAAGTTACTAAGAAAACATGATCCTCGGAACGCTTAGTTGAAAAACACTCATGTTAGTGCGCACATGCGTTGAAATAAAAGCGAAAACGCGTTCAAATACCTTAACATAGAGATCCTAAATTGCTATTCAAACGTGGTTATTGTAATACCCTTGTTAAGTGTTGAAACAAATTATTTAGATCCTTAATTGCTCTTTATATATGGTTATTGTAATACTCATGATAATTATCGAAACATGATTCGGAGAAAAGCGCGAAAAAAATGCGTTCCTTTTCGTTGCGGTGGTCGGATTTTGTAATACAAGTGCCTAAGAAAACAATTCATGTGACGCATTGTTGATAACCCTCTCGTTAGTGCGTGCTCGTATTGAAATATGAGCATAAGAACATAGGAACTAGTGATACGAGAGTGAGGGATTGATGTTAGAAGTAAAATGCGCAGAATTGATTTGTTTTGCGTGTAAAACCATGAGGTCCACAGTCGGGATTTGTGACAATTTTTTACACTGACGCATCATCTAGGATGCCAAGTGGTGAGCTGGGAAAGAATATTATATTCACTATAACAAAACAAAAGATTATTATGATATTTCTTACTTACGCTAATAGAACTGGCGCAAAGAGTTCATCGGAGTGAAAGACATGAAAATGAGAGAACCAGAAAGATGGTATAAAACATTTTTCATTAAAATGTATTCTCGAGGCAGTAAAAAGACTCGTAAAACATGGACGTTTCGAGCCTTCGCTCATCTTCAGCAATACGAAATTCGAACAAAAAGTCATCTGTAAAATACAAAAAGAAAACAACTAGAAAAATGTATGACATTACTTATTGACTAGGGATAAAGGAAATGAGCTAAGATGATTTTTTAAAATAGGTTTCGTTTTAAAAATGAACAGAGACTCTAAAGTCCGCAATTCCGAACTCAACTTTGCCCTGGCTATGACTTAAAAAATATTTTTCTTGACTGCTGTGTCGCATTCAAAAGCATGATTTCGGATGGCTGAGTTGGATGGGCTTGCTAAAATGTTTCCTGTCCGGTGACTCCTACCTTGATGCTCGGCAATCCTACATCCCAGAGTACGGATAGTCATGCCCACATACTCAGATGCACAAATTGCACAACTATATTTGTATATTAGGGATGCCTGCATCTCAGTAGGAAGTCTGTCCTATAACCTAAAAACATTTTAGCAAGCCCATCCAACTCAGCCATCCAGAATCATGCTTTTGAATGAGACACAGCAGTCAAGAAAAATAGTTTTAAAGTCATAGCCAGGGCAAAGTTGAGTTCGGAATTGCGGATTTTAGAGTCTCTGTTCATTTTTAAAACGAGACCTGTTTTAAATAATCATCTTAGCTCATTTCCTTTTTCCCTAGTCAATAAGTAATGTCATACATTTTTCAAGTTGTTTTCTTTTTGTATTTTACAGATGACTTTTTGTTCGAATTTCGTATTGCTGATGATGAGCGAAGGCTCGAAACGTCCATGTTTTACGAGTCTTTTACAGCCTCGAGAATACATTTTAATGAAAAATGTTTTTTACCATCTTCCTGGTTCTCTCTTTTTTATTGAAAATTCAAAAATACCGAAATAGCTGCTTCGAACATGAAAATGATTGTTGTACAATGCTAGCCGTAACATTTTCAACATAGATGGAACCGTACAAAAAGTTAATTACCCGAAATAGTGTTGTCACAATGTATTCACGAGAGTAAGAAAGTGAGAAAAGTTACCAGACAAAACTAACATGAGCAATTTAAGCCCAGAATAATAAGATTAAAAAATGATGTTCCTTAAAGTTATAACATCCGTCAAATCCGTGGCCTTTTCAAAATGATTTGATATGAACGAAAAAAGGGGGAAAAAATGATAAAATACCCTCACATTAACATCATTTCTTTCTTTGTGGTAATTAATTTGGTTTCGAAAAAGCAATTCCTGTATATATAATTAACTAAGAAAAAAAAATCCTTGTGACGCATAGTTGAAAACACTCTTGTTGGGGTGCGCGTAGATTGGATCATTAGCCATAACATTTGCAGCATAGCTGTAACAATACGAAGAGTTAGCCTCAATGCACTCACGAGCGTAGGAAAGTATAAATTGCCAATGAATTACGTCACAAGTTCAAATGTTTTAATATCAGCGAAAAATGTTTCAAACCTCTTAAAATTTAAACCATGACTTGATATCTACACACGGGGACCGTAATACTTATACCGGGTAATTTTTTTAACAAATGGTTGGGAGAAAAGCACGTAAAAAATGCATTCCCTTCGTTGCGTTGGTCTGATCTTAATAATGCATTTTATTGCAAGTGGCCAAGAAAACATTGTGCATGTGATGCGTTGTTAAAAACACTAGTTAGTGCACTCCCATGCTGAAATTTGAGCTCACGAACATAGGAACTAATGAAATGAGGGATTATGGTTGAAAGTAAAACGGGTAGATCCAAATTAATTTGCGTCTTAGACGGTGAGGTTGACATTAGAGGCAATTTTACATTGTTTCGTATCAACGAGTAAGTTAAATAACTGGCTCTGATGAAATGAAATATTTCAAAATAACACACAAATCAAGTTTCATATGCTACCAGCATAGGCACAAAAAAGTTCACTGGATTCAATTAGATGAGAAGGATCGTTGTACAATGCCAAACATAACATTTGCAATATTGCTCAGACAAAATGAAGAAGTCCAAACAACCTAAAATAGTGTGGCCTAAGTATCCTCAAAGAGTGCAAGGGACGACACATTGTCTCACAAGATTAACAAGAGCATTTAAGGAGGGGAATATGTTCTACATATTTATACATACACACACACATACATACATATATCCATACACATATACACACATATACATATGAACGTCACATGTGCGTACATACTTGTACTTAATATTCGCAGACAAGCAATCATATTGCATATGCATATTACAAGTATATCTTGATTGTTGTATAATGTAACGAAAGATAAGAGAATTAGCAATAAAAATTCCTAACTTCTTTCCAGTTCGTACTGCAATTCACACTTATTGCGTAGACGCAAGATGACAAATTTTTTGGTTTTGAATTCTCTTAGTGTTTGAGGGATTTTGATACTCTGGGGAGTTTGTTCCACGGTAAAGCGCCTGTTACTGACATAGCTTCCTGCCCAATGTTAGATGAACTGTATTTGATTAAGATATCAAGTCTCATATTCGGCTTTAGGTTGGTGAAGTTAGAGGGATGGAATTTCAAAACGTTTCAAATTGCACCAAAAACACGAAATGAAAAGAACATGGGCGCTAATTAAAATAAGGAAGTGTCAAATATATAGTAAAAAGTCAAATGAGAAAAGACATTATCATATTACACACAAAGTAGCTAAAATTGGCTTTTATTCGTAAACAAAACGTTGCGAAAAAGTCAGGCCCCTGCGACGAAATCAGAACAATTTTCGTTAATCAATTCTTATAATTTCGTTGGATTGGTGCACACTTAGTAATAGAAAAAACTGTTGATATTTATCTATGCATCTCAGGGTGGGTACTGCCTACTTTGCCTACTCAGAAGACGCTTGTCAGTAGTATATATATATAATAGTGCACAAGACCCGTCATAAATGACGGGATTCCATATTGTCTTTCCACAAATCTTCCAGATGTGGATCATAAAGAAATATATCAATCCTAATAGTAAAATAGGCGAATAAAATATTCATGTACTTGTGCACTGGTCTAACTCGTATCACAGATACGATCATTAAGCGTGAAAGGGAGACAGACCAACCAACCAAGACGGACCAACCAATTTTATTTGTTCAGTACTGAATTGAACATAGCAATAACATATGAGAAATTATGCATAGGAAATTCCTAAATCTCTTTACTTATTTATTTGTTAAGGGAGACGCTTGGCAATTCATTGCATAAGAATAATTTGTGGAGCTTCGTCCGTCTTGGATGTATTACGTTATTTTTCCATTTAAGTATTCAAGCTTAAAAACCGAAGATTTCTCATTTTCCTATCTTACTCATATTTTCATAAATTAAATTTTCAAAACGAACCCCAAATCCCTCGGCAACGTGCATAAACCTAGCGTGTGAACCATTGCTAAGCCAAGATTTATTTCGGTGCGCATGCGCTGTTCAAAAACAAGTGTGCGTCGGCCAACGGAGCTCGGCGTTGAGGGCTCTGACGGCGGGACTTGCTCGCTGCACATCTTATGGGAAGGTCATCTTCCCGGCCGCACAGAGTCTAATATCGCCGGATTTCTACCCCGCCCACACCTCTCCCTCCACCTCCGAGTAGCTACAGAAATGTTAGGTTAGGGTAATTTGGGTTAGGTTAAGTTAACTTAAGTTAGGTTAAGTAGGTTAGGTTAAGTTAGGTTAGGTTGGGTTAGGTTAGGCCAAGTTCAGCTAGTGTAAGGTTAAGGTAAAAAGTTTGAAAATCCCTGTCCTTGAGTGCCGAGATGGAGGGTCGAATAGCCAAACACCAGCGGTCGTTGTCATAACTTATTATAAAGATTTAACGCAGGTTAACTTTGGTATTGCGCTGTAGTATCCACTTACTAAGTGCTTGTAGTGGTTATAATGCAGTGATTAATGATAACTGTATAGCGAACAGATAGGTTAATAAACCTCAGTATTACTACATAGTTAAAAAATTTGTGCGAATGGCAACTTGATGGAGCTACTCGGAGGTGGAGGGAGAGGGGTGGGCGTGGTAGAAATCCTGCGATATTGGACTCTGTGCTTCCCGGCCTCTTCCTGCCTACTGAAGAAAGGTTCGATGGGATCAGTTCTTCGAAATCTAAACTCCACTAACTTAATTTTAGGTGAGGGGTTCGTTAATTTCTATGTTTTACCATTGAAATCATTTCAATATTTTAATCTATTCATTGTTGCCTATAACGGCACTTCTCAGAGACCACGTCTGGTTTTCTGAGACTTGGCAATGAATGTGGCGCTTAGGGCATCAGTATTCCTAAAAATGGATCATTGTCATATCAACACTATATAGGGTGTTTTTTTGTGCGAAGCAACGTCAATCACGAGTAAAAATCTCAAAGTAAATCGATTTTCACGAATGATGAACTGCCGAAAGCTCCTTAGTTTTCGAGTTATGAGGACTTGAAGAAACTTTAAAACTCAAAGTAGGAGACCATGTGCACGCCAATGTTAGCGCTAGTCATGATCGGTCCGACCCCGTTAAAGAAGTTTTTTTATTTTGACAAAAAACCTGCAAGCATTTTACAGTTGCGAAGAATTTGCCATTCAAATGTTCGTTAGGAAATTAACACTCAGCCATCAATAACAAACTTTAGTACTTATTTCATCAAATTAATAAAACGTACAAACAGTATTGAATGAACATTATTGTAACAGTAAATTTTTTTCCTGACCGTTAAATGCTTCCAGTTTTTATTGTAAAAACATCATAAAAGTTTTTTAGTGGGGTCGAAACTATCAAGACTACACATTTTTCACTCCAAATTAATCCAAGTGAAATTCAATTTAATCCACGTCAAGATCAAATCAATTCAAGGCATTTTTAAATTAAGTTAACCTTAAGTTGAGTTATGAATTATTGACATTATTACTCGTTATTTTGATCATATTTTGTGTTAAAATGTATCTATTGGATACGATGAGCGAGACAACCGCTTTTCCTTTCAGCAAAGAATACGTAAAATTTTCTTCAGTGCTGCAGTCAGTCTCAAGAAAAGCTGTCGTAAAATGTGGTAAGTATTCATCATCAGGAGGCAGAGTGTGAATCAGATCTTTGATCGGCGTAAAAGATACAAGTCAATTATGAAAACTTTGTATTATACTACTCATTGAAGTTATTTTAAAATTCTACATAATGGTAGTGTGCATCCATTCAAATATTTATGTTCAATAGGTAATTCTATGTTGCACATAGTTGCATTGAGGATTTATTTACACTGAAATAGTGATTTACATTCGTAGAATTCCACTTTTTCACATATATGAAATCATATAGACATGCAACTACATAACATTATCATTGAACGATATGTAGATTTAATCTTAAAATGTAATATAGCAACGAAGTCTTTTTTTCGCTCGTCCAAAAGATTTTCGTAAAAACAATTTACAACTTGTTTCATCGACATAAATGATATATTTGCCGTGGCCTATTAATTTGAAGAGATGGCAACATTTTTATTGCTAATGCAGGAATGTATGTGTCGTAACGTACTGTGCCTCACTTCATGCATTCGTGAGCCATCATCATGTGTCATTTTTTAAGTTCATTTATGAGTTTTTTTGCTGGTTGCGTCTGCTAGGATGTTGCTGGTGGGAAGAAGTGACTGTCATTTTGCCCAAAGGTAATGCTGAAGACCTTTGTAAAACTCAACGTTCTAGCATTAGAGAATAAGAAAATTGTTGCAAGAGAATCGTTGCATTAGAGTTTCGAGAGAGTGCTAAGGATCAAGGAATCCATTATTAAGAGTACAATTCGCTGTATTAACAGGACAGGAATTGAGAGATAGCGCACGATTAATACAATGTAGCTGAAGTAGTTACCTGTGTTAAGAGGAGCACTAGATGCCGGGGCATAAGTTGTCGCGAGAGAAAAAAAATAAAGGATGCCGGGGCATAAATTGTCGCGAGAGAAAAAAAATAAAGGATGCCGGGACATAAGAAGTTGTTGCGAAAGAAAAAATAAAGTAGAGTACTAGATGCCGGGGCAAAAGAAGTTGTAGCATGAGAAAAAAATAAAGAAGAGAAAGAATCTTCTAGTGTACGTAAATGGTAAACCCAGAGAGGTAAATGGTACCGAAAGTTGCATTACAAGGCTGTGGATACATCTGGTAAAATGGTTTAAAGTTACCAGGTGAATTTACCAGCGAGGTAATAATACAACATACTGTTGAGGAAAAGTATTGAAGTAATACTGTTGAGTAATACTGTTGAGGAATATCATTGAATTAACGCAGACAAGTGAATAAGCTTCGAGATAAGCTTTAATCGTAGATTGCGATAGCACTCTGACTTTAGTTCATAAACTGTGGTGGAATGAATACCATTGATACATTGACGGTCAGAGGTTAGCATTGTAGATTGCGGTTGTCATTGTGCTGGCGAATTGAAGAAGTACCAAACGAGAGTAATAAGTAATGAAGAATAATGAGAGGCGATAGTCGCCCATTAATTAACCACACGTGGTGGTCCGGTAATTAGAAAAGAGTAACGAGTAACAAAAAGTAAGCAGTGCAGTTAGCAGTGGCAGTGCAGTTGCGGTGTAGCGCATGCAGAGGAAGTGCAGTTTTTTTGCTTTGCCAAGCGGCAGCGGCAGATGTTTTTTTTGTTCAGTCGGCTCAAGGCCGCGCACGGTGCTCACACAGCAAGCACAGGCTTTGCAGAGGCTGTGAGGTTAGTAATACTGTGAAGCAGTATATGACTAGGTAAATTGTCATGAATGTGACTGGTGGATAGTCATGAATAAGATGTGTTTTGTCGATTAACGGATAATTGACGAGTGCACACTAATTAGAAGTAAGAGCAAAATTTAATTTATTTCTTAGTCATTTGTCAAATGAGAGAGGTTTCATTTAATATTTTTTGAGCACGTTTAAACGACCAAGTGCGTCATAATAGTCATTTTTACAAGCCTACTCGAATTTCATGATCAGTAAAGCTTTATGCTATGTAATTTGAAATAAATCAATCGTAAAAGAATGCAATTTATCGTAAAGTCCCCAAAGTTTTCCACGGGACAATTTACAACTGATTGAACGATTAAAATTCAGAGCATTTAACGTCAACATTGATTTCTACCTTGACAACTATTCGTGTGCGTGTACCGTAAAAAGTATGTTCTTACTTATGTTTCTTATGTATTCAGCTATGTTTTCTGTTGTTTTTGCTTATGCTTCATTTTAACCACGAATAAGCTTGAGCTTTTAAGTTTTTCATTAAGGCATTAATGTAACGCGATATTTGAAATGTAAAGTAATCGTTTACAGTATAACAGTATAACACAGTATGACAAAATTCAATGTTCTTGTGTAAAAGCACATAATTGCACGTGATTGTTGGCATGTGGTTCAAGAAGTGACGACTTTGCACATATTTCAATCTTTTTTTGCCGTGCATTGCCTGGGAACGTTTCAAAGTGAGAACTCTCACGTCTCGGTAAGAATTAAAATGTTGAATTCAAACTTTTAAAAACGGATTGGATAATTCGAGCGACATCCGACTGCTGATGCTGAGATTTTAATGAGACGAAGTGTTTTCGGTCTCTCAGCAAATTAAATGCCTATTCGGAATTCAGATGATCTCTATTGAGTCAGCATTCGTTCTCTGAGGAAACTTAAATGGTAATGAGAAATCTGTTTTTGTCGGACATTTAAATTATTGACTAAAAGTTTAAGAAAGTTTACTTGTCATTAACTAAATAGTAAGATTCGTTAAATGTTCACGCTGACACTGAGAGTGTTTCTCATTTTACTTTGTTTATGTTTTCATGTACTAAATTTCGCACACGAGGCCATGCCAATCTTTTGAATTGAATTAGCACTTGCAGTGACTGGAAATTTCCCGAACAACACTCAAGATACTTTAGATTGATTCGAAGAGCCTTTAAATTCAATTATCAAGATTAATAGTCGAGTAGTGAATATCAAAAGATTTGTTTTTGTATTTCGATTTCTTTATATCTTCAGTTACTTGTTAAATTATGTTTCTGAATGCCTGGCCATGCTAATCAGTTCTTTGTTTTCGTTTCCATTTCAGCTTCGCGTTACTGTGCAAGCAAGAAAGCACAGCGAGTACGAGCAAGTCACGTATTAAACACGTGATGTCTTCACACACTGTACTGTGCGGTCCAGCTCAGACGGTATGTCGCCCGAGCGACTTTGTTGTCAACAACAGGCGACTTGACGGCAGCTAAAGCTCCGCGCGCAGTGAACAACTTGACGACAGTTAAGCTCCGCGCGCAGTCAATTGAAACTAATTAGGGGAATCACCTTCGTGCAAGGGAAGGAGAACGATGCTAAATTCTTTCTTTATTGAAACCGATCATTTAGCATTTCCTTCTGTTCTTGTTGAGTTTAACTCGTTTTTCGATGTTACATATAATCTCTTATAATCTCGCAATTTTATGGTTCAAACGAGTTGCAACTTGTTCTCGATTTCCTGGAAATAATCTTTAATGCTCCCTGTTAACTCTGCGGAACGTTTTTCCATTATTCCCTTCGATAAGTCATCGAAAGTTCCTATATACAACTCATCGGAGACAAGAAAATTTGAAAAATAGGCAAGAAAATTTAAAAATAGGGCCAACGGTGTTTAAACAATTGGAACAATGTTGTATTATTGCTTTTAGTAACTTGCTATTGGAAAGTGCTTAGCAAATGTTTTGGTTCCTAAACTTATTTTTTTTTTCTAAACAGTTCCATTGAGATCAAATAATTTTCAGTTGAAAGTTTTCTTTTGTTTGACGAGTATTTAATTACCTTCAGACTATGATTTTATCTACAATAAAATGTTTGTCCTTGTACGGAACTAATAAAAATTGTGAACAACTTCGACATTATGGGAGAGGAATTGACTTAATTTGACTTAACTTTTATCTTCAAGTTTGGTAACCATATTTTTACCATTGGTAATTGTTCATTCGTTTCACGATTCGTTCGTTAATTTTTAGTAATACCTATTAATCATTTATCTTTGTGCTTTTTGTGTCACCATGGTTGTAGGTAAGTTGGTGTAACCCGCAGAGTTAAAACTTGAAATGTTTTTCTTTTCCCCGTTAGGTAATAATGACATTTTCCTTGTTTCTAAATTTTTCGATGCAACTTTTACTGCGTTATTTCCTAATTTGTTTATTTATTTCCGTTCACTTACCGTCATAAATTTGTAAATCCAGGTCGTTAATGTGTTAATGGAAATTGGCGTATTATTATTAATAATATAATTTTTATTGGTGTTTTTTTTTGCGTTTATGTTTATGACTATAGTTGTTTTTAACTGGCGTTTTACTCATGTATTTATTTTTCACTGTATAACTCGATGTTGATTTCGTTTTCTAACTGCGCTGTAGAAATAATTATTAATTTTTTCTTGAGTTATAACAAGCATTTATAAAATCATGTGTCTATTTACGTTGTTAGTCATAGTCTAGTACGACCCATGTATTATGAAATGGTGTTGCACCGAAGAGTTTAATTTTAAAGTTTGAAGAAAAGGGCAATTTTTGTTTTATCGCTTCTGCCGCCCTTATACTTTTTGCTTTGCGTTGATGTACTTAAACTTTTAGCTTTGCATTATTAGTTTAAACCAGTGGTATGGTGTTGTGTTTTTACTGTGACGGACGGTGCTATCTGCGTTCTTGATTAGAGATGTTTTTGAAACTGTTCAAACCTAAGAATTTCGTTTATATTTTTTCTCGGCCTATAGTTTTCCGTATGAGGGGGAGGTATGTGCCTCACTTCATGCATTCGTGAGCCGAGCCACGTAAAAGCGCTCGTCGTGTATGAGCAATGGCATTTTGACTGAGCTGTTCCCGCCGATAGCACCGGCCTAGCCCAGCACTTACATCCAGTAAACTCCTCTAAATCGTCTCCGACTTTGACTCTCCGGAAGTAGTAGCCACGACGGCACAGTACACATATAAGTTGTATTCTAACAGAATCATACATGAGTACTCAGTGAATCACATTAGTATATATTTTTTCAAATTAAATCTGCATATGGTCCAATAGTAATCTTATGTAGTTGCATTTATATGATTTCAGATATATATGTGATAAAGTGGAATCTTCCACATTTTACAACAGCTTGTCTTTAGATTACAACACCGACGGAAATTTTATGTATTCCTCGCTGAAAAGAAAAAAGATTGTCTTGCTCATCACACCCAACAGAAACATATTTAACTTAAAAACGCTCAAATTAAACAATAATAATGTCAATTAGGCCTGGATTAATTTAAATTTTACTTGGATTAATTTGAATTTGAGTTGGATTAAATTGAACTTGACTTGGATTAAATTGAACTTGAAATAGCTTAATTTGAACTTGACTGAATTAAGTTGAACTTGACTTGACGTGTAGCGCTTACATTGGCGCGCACGTGGTATCCTACTTTAGGTTTAAAAGTTTTTTTAAGTCCTTATAACTCCAAAACTAAGGAGTTTTTGGCATTTGATACTTGGTGAAAATCGATTCATTTTGAGTTTTTCAATCTATGGTCTAAATTTGTCCGCACAAAAACACCCTATATATAAATAATAAAACGCCATATGTTTATAAATAAACAAATGTTTTTGCGGGTAATTTTTCCTATGTTATCACAATGGGAATCAGCTTAATTGGAGGGTATCAAAAATACATACATACATATACCAGGCCTCTCCTCCCTATGGGAGGGTAGCCGACATCAGGCCACAATCAACACCCTTAGTCACTAGGATGCGAGAGAGGCAGCACTGGCCGCACCTGAACTGCCAGGATCAGCAGCAGCCCAGCACAACCACCTTCCACAGCCAGGCCCGACAGCCATAGCTGGTTTACCCTGACCGCTTCATTGAGTGCAGCCCCTCCCCCTGCACAGGACAGGTGAACCTCTATCTCACGCGGGCAAGCTCCCAGTACCGCGTCAAAAATAAAATTACCTTCTTATTCACTGCCCCAACTCACTTCTGTCCGCAGTCATCCCTCTCGCCACATCCACAGTCAGACCCCTTTCATACAAAGCACGCTTCACCCCATCCATCCAACACATCCGTGGTCTACCTCGCACTCTAATACCACTCACTTCCGACCAATAAATCTTTTTCACCAGCCGCTCAACATTCATTCTTTCAATATGCCCAAACCATCCAATCACTCTTTCATCCACTCGCCTGCTCAGCTTTTTGATAACCCCCGTCTGCCCCCTAA
>JACJUY010001378.1:91088-116752 GCA_014220935.1 Platorchestia sp. MABIK | reverse complement strand
CTATCAAGTATTCACCACTCTCATTCACCCCAGCTACTCCATATCTACCAACAACACCATCCACCACCTCATCACCCACTCTCGCATTCAGGTGCCCCATCACCACAACTCTACAACCATTTCCCACTCTTGCAACACACTCGGGCAACTTCTCCCAAAACTCCTCTCTCTCCTCCCCACTCCTCTCCGATCCCGGTCCGTACGCGCTCACAAACACCCATGACTCTACCCCCCATTTCACTCGCACCCACATTTTTCTTGATCACAACTCACCCCATTCAACTACTTTCTCTCTGATTCTCACACTCAATAATATAGCCACACCTTCTCTTGCACGTCCCCCACTCCCCCCAGATACTCTGGGGTGAGTATCAAAATAGTTTGAATAGTATCAAAAATACTATTCAAATTATATGAAAAACCTGGCATCTGATCACTTTAGTTTATAAATAAAAAAATTTTTCATGAAAATTGAATCTATTGTAATGGAAGCCATGGAATCTCGTCATTTTGGACGGATCATATACACTGGTAAACATACATATTAGTAAAACTTGTTTTTTAACATTGTCTGGCAAATTTAAAAGTCGATCGTAAATAAAGAATACAATAAACATATGTACAAGTTGCAACACCTGCCACCAATAAGAAAGGAAATATTCATCTCATAAATTGGAAATAGTTGGGGTTCAAGTCACAAAACTGTGAATAGGTGGAGTCGGTGTTGGAGTCGCAAAATTCTGGAAAGGTGGATTCGGGGTCGGAGTCGCAAAACTCTGGAAGGGTGGAGTCGGAGTCGCCAAATTCTGAAAGCGTGGAGTCGGAGTCGCAAATTTATTCCTCCGACTCCGCAACCCTGCTGTCTCTATTGGTTATTAGAGAGGCTGCTTTCTCCGCCTTTCAAAATTCAAATTTGAGACCCTTTTCTGCAAACCGTTTCATCCAATATTTTTTCTTTGTTTTTTCTTCCTCACAATTTATGTTTAGAGGACCAAAGTAAACTTTTCGTTAAGTCAAACAAAAGCGTACATCCCTTCTCGAATGTCGCAGCGCCTACGCTTTTTTTTTGTTTTCGGCCACCACAATGTGTCCTTATGCAATAGCCGTCTGTCATCGATCACCCTCTTCGATACCTGTTCTTGAGCCTATCGTACACACTCACCCTCTTGAAAGCTGAATACGCATCTAAGCACAACACTCGACTTACGCAAAATGCACGACGAAAAGCACAACACAACATTTCCCGCATAAGTACACACTGTTGAAAGTTTTATTGTACGATAAAATTTTACACAAATGAACATCAATGAATGCTACAAAAACAAAAGGGCAACCTCGCCACGAATTAAAAGAAAACATTTATTGCAATCAATTTCTAAAAAAAACTTTGCCATCAATTTATGATTTGAATTATTTGTCACACGTGTTATGTGTACGCATATAGGTATGTGTGTGCATGTATGTATGCAAATATGTACACATATGCAAATATCATGTTTTGATAGAAGTTCTGTGCAATTTTTGAGCTATTTGTTTAGGGTACGATTATTTAAATTTCGCTTGTTAATGTTTTGTGCTTGTCTATGATAATTAATAAAATATTTTTTTTCTTTAAGATTGTGTGATAATTATCGCAATTAAAACTATTTTTAGCCCTAATGTACACTCTAAGTAAAGAGCATTTCAGGCATATTTTACCGTTTGAATTTCATAAAGGCAATACGGCAAGCTGAGCAGCAAAAATACTCTAAGACACTTATGGAAATGATGTTGTGAATGAGAAGACCTGTAGAAGATGGTTTTCACGTTTCAAAAAGGATGACTTCAGTCTGAAAGACGAACCGAGAGCAGGATGCTAAAAAAACTCAATTCTGAGCAATTGCAAGCTGCCATTGAGGAAAATCAAACCTGCACAGCTAGAGAACTGAGCAAAACCTTTAATGTAAGCCATATGACCATATATCGGGAAATGAAAATACTTGGCAAAATCTCAAAGGCTGGGCAATGGGCCTCACACGATTTGTCAGAAATCAACAGGCAACAGCTTGTGACCTGTTGTGTTTCACTGTGTTTTCGTGAACTTCAGGTACATTTTTTAGACCGAATCATAACTGATGATGAGAATTGGATCCTTTACAACAATGTTAAGCGCAAAAGACAGACACTAAGTCGTGGTTCAAAACCAATTCCAAAGCCGAGAAGTGGGCTGCACCCTAAAAAACTTCTTTTGTGTGTACGGTGGGATTTGAAGGAAATTGTTTATTATGAACTAATGGGTAATAATCAAACAATAACATCTGAAGTTCACTGTCAGCAGCTAATTCGTTAATAGCAGTTTTACAGGAGAAACAGCCTTTTATGATCAATCGAAAAGGAGGGATTCTGCGCCATAATGCCAGACCCCACACTTCAAGAGCAACCAATAATCTCATTGAAGAATTTGGTTGGGAAGTCATACATCACCCACCATATTCTCCCGATCTTGCTCCAACCGATTTTTATCTCTTCAGGGGCTTACAGAATCATTTAATGGGACAAAGGCTTACTTCAAGAGAAGAGGTAATAATGAAACTAGTTTCTTTTTTTTGAGTCCAAACTGGCTAAATTCTATGAAGATGAAATCAGAAAGCTTATGGCAAGATGGGAAGATGCGATTAAGAAAAATGGTGACTTTGTTGAAGTCTAAATATATATATTTTTGAAAAGATTTCCACTTCATTTCAAATTTAAAAAATGGACAGAACTTCTGTTACAACCTGATATATGTGTACTAAACTATCAACTAGCATTTCAACTAGTATAATACCGCTTATTTTCTTCTTTTTTGTTCACTCTCAACTTGTAATATTACCTAACTCGTCATCTCTCCTTATTATTGTAAAGCATTCACAAAAACTATCAATTTGATGTGTGATCACTTATGTATGTTTAAATAAGATGCTTATCAACTAATTATCGTCGTGTTAAAAAAATTTCAATTCGAAAAACACAACTTGTAATTTTCGTAATTTTCATGCTTATATCCTGGTATCTGTGCGCATGAGTGTGTCATATTTATGCATACATTCATGTATACGTTCGAACATTCATACATATACCCACAAGAGTTTTTGCCAAATTTCTAATCAGCGACTTGCAATGGGATTTGTCTTATTTACTTCCTGTTTGAACTCGATCGTGTTCTCTTGCGCAGGCAGCTCACTTTATTTCATTCTTTCATGCCCACTCGAAATAATTTTTTTGAAAATCTGCTAAAGCAAGCAGTTCGAATATTATACCTTGATGTGAAGAAATCCAAAGCATATATGTCATGTACATGTAAACTGTCATACGTGTTTCCCCCCAAAAAATTCATCATCTTTTTTGTTTTCATGAATTAACATTCCCTTTTCAACCTCAATTAACCAGCTATAGGATACATTTTTATGTCTTTCCTCTCCATTTTTTGTGCAAGCATCAAACTGGACGTCATGGTACTTATGTATATTTATCAATTAGAGACATTTTGCACAATATTTCGGAGATAATATGACTTTTTCCAACTTGAAGCCCTCAAAGGACATTCATGTTTTCTTCTCTCATTCACGACCAAAAATGTTCTTGTCAGGCTTGTGTGGTGCACCTTATCATATCATTTCTCACGCTCTTCAGTATATTATGAAAACCCTATCTTAGTGATTGATTTCACGTTTTACTCCAATTATACCTGTATTGTACATGTCTTGGGAACCGATGTAGAACAATCATTTTCATATTTCTGACTCAGGTAGATTGTTTTGTACCACTTTTATTAGCATGTAAATATCGTAAATTCGTGGCATGATCAAAGACATTTTTTCCGAGTCCCTTTATTTTAATACTAGTTTATCCGCTGGAGGGAAAATATAGTTCTGAAGGCCAACCTCGCTGCCTTAGATTCAGGATTATTTTAATATACCCGTTTTACTCACGACAAATTCCTCAAATCTCAAGTCCCTAAGCTCGTATTTTAATGTAAATGTCCACTAAAAAGAGTGTTCTCAGCAATGCATCGTCACTGAAATCGTGTTCTCTTTTAAAATTGTAGTTACATATGTAACCAAACCTTGATTAAGCAACATTTGGAAAACATTGCCCTCAATCATTTGTTTCGATTAGTGACATGGGTATTACGATACTCATGCCTGTGCATCAATTCAATCGTTTATTTCAACTAGTGACATGGGTAGTACGATACTCATGTGTGTGCATGAACTCAATCATTTATTTTAACTAGTGATATAGGTGTTACGATACTCATGCGTGTGTTGCATATAAGGATCCTTACTTTAAGATATTTTATCACCCAATGATGAGCTTTTTGTTTTTGAGTTTTATTTAGGTAGTTGACTTTTCGTTCTGTTCGAGATATGTCTTAAATGTTATAGTTAGCATTGTACAACCATCTTTTTTATGTTTTTGACTCCGGTGAACCCTTTTCTGCTCATCACACCCAATCATCCCATTTCACCAAAGATAATCCTGCATTTCAAAGAATTTAATAATTAACGTAGGAAATATCACAAACTTGTATTGTGTTAAAATATTTCATTTTCTTCGAGCTCGTTAATTGGTGTACTAGTTGATACTTTGGAGTGAAAAGATTGTTCCGAAAATCGACTTTGCAGGTATTTAAATCCATCCATTTTATTTTTAACAAAAATTTCTGACATCGCACTTTCCAAAGTTTTCATTTCAATATAAGTGCGCACTGATTAGAGTACTTTCAATTTTTTTAGAGTTTATATATATATTTATATATATATATATATATATATATATATATATCTCTTTTCAATTCGTACAAACATGCATTATCAAGCCTAGATTACGCAACAATGGGAGTACTTTTCCAAATTTTTCTCTAAATCGTTTGTTTGCACTATTAACCTGGGTATTACGACACCCATACAAAATTTTACTTTCAAATCTTCGAAGAGCATAGCAAAAATTTATTAACCTTTCAGATAAAATAGTGTGTGAAGACAAGTTCAAGATGAGTGATCATGCAACCTCTTCCTCAAAAAGATAGGCTGGACCCCAATGTTAAAAAGATTCTAGGCTTAGAAAGCTCGACCCGGGTTTACGTACGAGTATCTATACCTCGCTCAGAGTATTGTCGATGTCATAAAACTTCTTCCATTTAATACACCGAACAAAAGCCAAATCGGAGAAGTGATGCCTCTGTTATTTACCATTCATCTGACCTGGGATAAAAGGCTCTCCCAATTTCAGGAGCTCTTTTGTGGAATAAGCATACCTAGCGAATGAAACACTCCCAAACTATGACAGAATCAAAGGTTAACATGATGCATCATTTTATATCTTTTATAGAATATGAAATACAGTAGCATCTCGTTCTGCATTGCCTTAATAGCAATCTAAACGATCGCACCTTTACCTTAAGTCTGTTCATTGCTACTTTGAGGTAAGCATTTTAATCGCGGGTCCCATCACGATAGAAAAATATTTGTTTGTTGTTCACATTTGGAGAATTCATATCAGTGAAATACCGAATCCCTGTGTGTGCGCATATATACCCCCTTCACCCCATGCGCCTGGTAACTTATAAGAGCGCAGCCTAATCAGGCGTAGGTGCTAATCGGTCCGCGACTCTGTACCTGTATCATCACCTGCCCGCCTACGCTCGGACCAAGTAAACGTAACTCAAGAAGAAGGGCGTTTCATTCCATAAGGTTTTAAGCATCCTTTAAGCAGATTAACCTCTAGTGCCAGGTCTGGGGCATGATATTGGTGGCCAGATTCGACGGACCAACGAAAAGATTCGTTTCCGAAGACTGTGAAGAGATCTAAAAGAATATCAAGAAAAGAAGATTGTTGAATAAGTGCGGTGCCTAGTGATGACAGCTAAAATCTGTGCGAATACATACAATACGGGAGCGACATACACCTGTTTTGAACATTAGTTTCTGGATCCCGTATTCAGTTTTGGTCGCAAACCCTACAACGTTTCAACTATCAGCGTGGGAAGAAGCTACGTTCCGAACGCGGGCCCTACTCTTCGACGCAGGAGAGGAGCTCGAGGTGGTTCTGGAATTAACCTTTGGTTGAAATACTGAGTGAGATCAGCATCTAATCTACTACGACTACATCAGCTACAAAGACTACATCAGCATCTACGTCGTCTACAATCCCTTCGTGCGTCTACACCGCGAGCGTCTACAGCGGCGAGCGTCTTCAAATCTGCAGGTACGAGTTAAGTAAAGATAAAGAATAAGTAACAGTAACTTGTGCAGTGCAGTGCAGTTACTTGGCAGTCCGTTGCAGACAGCCAGTCAGTTTTTTTGTCTAGAGATAGGTTCTTTTTAATGCGTCGGCTCAAAACCGTAAGGCAGCTCGCCCACTGAGGCGATGAGATAAATGAGACGTCGCACGAAAACCGAGCTCATCAAGTCGCATGCGACGCGTTGCATCAGTACCGCCCATTGAAGCAACTCGTATCGCATGAGAACCCAATAAATATTTTGCATCGGGCGACAACTCGAGCCCTGCTTTGCAGCGCTCAACTGCTGATGAGCTGCGCGGCGGGAAATTTTATGTACACAAATTCTAGAGACCGTAATGCTCTGCTCTGTAATGCTCATTTGCATAACATATCCTGAAAGTTTCTGCCATTGTACAGCACATCACTTGAATCATACAGCGTCGATCGTTCCTGAACAACGCATATAAATTTTTCACTAGTGTCCATTTCCTGTTGGGAGGCCATCACAGAAAAGTTAAGCTCGTAGGTGATATCCAACTGCCAGACAAGCTCAAGCCGCGAAGTCGTTGGTCGGTGCTGCAAGCACCGACCAACGCGGTGGCGTTGCTAGCTAGCTGCTAGCGGTATGGATGCCAAGCAGCGCCATATTTTTGTGTTTCATGTCCCGTAGCATTGCATAGAAAAATCTCACTAATTTCAATTGGCATTTAGTATGAGTATTTAATGTTTATTTTAGTTATATGTGGGTTTTGAAACTTGTAGGAATGTTTTTTTTGCGTTATGGTATATGTTTCATACCAATTATTCGCTAATATATGAGAAAAACAACTTTATACATTGTCTACCTAACGCTGTCGCCCAAGCATGCATCACTTTTTATGAGAAAATTTGTTTGCGTTCTCCTGAATAATTCCCTATTAATTATTATATTCATCCACATGAAACCAAAATGATGTCATGACAACCTGCGCAGAAGCTAGTGACCATCGCCTCGTCGCACGAAAAATGCAACATGCAGCATTTTGGTGCGACAGACAAATGAGGAGGAATGAAGGCAGGAGTCGCATCGCCTCAGTGGGTGGTGAGCTAGCCAACACAGTGCTATTCCTACGGTGCTACAAATGAACCGTGAGATTTCGCAAGGCGTCGCACCAATCGCATCGCATCGCCTCAGTGGGCGGGCTGCCTAAGGCGCGCTGTGTACTGAGCGAGCATGCGATAGTGCTCTACAAGCGCAGTCGTGAACGAAAGTAGTGCGATAAATGCTTTAGCGTTTGGAAGTGAGTGTCACTATTACCTATGTGTTTATGGTTCCTTTTATTTTTTAATTTAATGGCTATTGTGTAAATTTCTGGTGCGTAAATTTGTGGTGTTTAGGTTTCTGTAAAATTGAATTTGAATGGTAGTCGTATAGGTCTGACTCAGATTTGGGGGAATTTATAAAGTCAACCTCGACAAAAACACAGAGAGGACGTACCTCAGTGCCCCGTTTCCGTGCTGACAGTAACACGACACCGACCACGGTATACATAAATGAGGTAGCGGCAAACCAGTCTTTCATAGAATCGAGTGGTGTGTAGGGGACGTCATGGAAACGGACCAATAGCAGCGCTAAAATCTGGCAACGCTGCTAGCCCGAAATCTAGCACAACTGTTAGCCTGACGAGTTCATGAATCGGGTACGACATCAGTCACATCACAAACTAGCAGCATCATTCAAACTGTTCACGTGTTGAGGAGGTTGCAATGTCACCGTTGCCTCGAATTAGAATTAAAAAGTGTTCTTTTATTGGGTGGAAAAGTAGTTCTAAAAACCAACCAGACTTACGATATTTCGGTCAATATCGGGTTTAATGCGCTCACGAAAATTAAGAATTCCGTTCCCAAGAATCATTAAAAGAACACATTTAAGAACGTTTTACATGAATGACATTCTGCTCGCCGATGCGTAATTTTCGAATTATTCAACTTTGAAGTTATAGGAACGTCGTACCTAAAAGTGAAGGAACGGATCCGTAAATATGCTGTAATACGGTATTGACGTAACGATGGGTGAGGTTAGGGTAGGTTACATTAGGTTAGTTAAATAAACTAACCTAAACTAACATAAATCAATCTAAAATAGCTTACCTTAACTTACGCAAACCGAGGCTGTTATTTTCTCGACAAGAAGTGGGCGTCTCCCGTCAGAAAAGTGGGCGTGACCCAACAATGCGGCGACTGAGCAGCCGACCATATAATGTTATTCCTTTCTGAACGTAATTATTGTTATATCTCGAAAATAACGCATCAGCGAGCAAAATGTCATTCGTGTAAAACGTCATTAAATGTGTTCCTTTAGTGATTCTTTGGAACGGAATTCTTAATTTCCGTGATCGCATTGAACCCGATATTGACCGATATTTCTAATATCCACGTGTTAATTTTAAAGAATGGATTGCAGCGAGTGGAAATGTCCAGTTAAATGATCTAAGTCAAATTTCAAAATGACTGACTTCTGAAGAATCCTTTCACCATTCAAAACGCACTTACCATTAAAAAGTGGTGGTGTTGTGCCGTTGCCTTATAATCACGGGCTTGCAGACCTTGAAGGTAAGAAATTTGAAATGTATTTGAATTCAATGTAGAAAATTTAGTTTTTGACTGATCTTTGCACTTGGCGATGCATTTCTTTATGAAATCTTTGAAGCCAAATGCCAGTTCCATTGGAAAATGCTATTTACACTCCTCGAATTTAAAATCCATGCCAGAGAAAAAGGTCAATATTGAATTTAGGCCTTTCACGGAAATTAGAAATTCCGTTCCAAAGAATCACTAAAAGAACACATTTAAAAACGTTTTACACGTATGACATTCTGCTCGCTGATGCGTTATTTTTGAGTTATTCAACTTTGAAGTTATAAGAACGTTGTATATAGAAGTGAAGGAGCGGACACGTAAATATGCTGTAATACGGTATTAACACAACGATGGGTGAGGTTAGGGTAAGTTATGGTAGGTTTGTTAAATAAACTAACCTAGAATAGCATAAATCAACCTAAAATAGCTTACCGTGACTTGCCCGAACCGAGCTGTGTTAATTTCCCGCCAAGAAGTGGGCGTGTCCCGCCAGAAAAGTGGGCGTCACCCAACAATTCGGTGACTAAGCAACCGACCATCTAATGTTATTCCTATCTGAACGTAATTATTGTTATAGCTCTAAAATAACGCATCTGCGAGCAGAATGTCATTCGTGTAAAACCTTTTTAAATGTGTTCCTATAGTGATTGTTTGGAACCGAATTTTTAATTTCAGTGGAAGGCTTAAATTCAATATTGACCCAAGTTGGATATGACAAATTATAATGGGTTCATAATAAAAACTTCATTGGTAATATAAAAAATTTTGTGTTCACTTTTAGATCCAAATTAGCAAGGAGCAAACTGTAAACCAACAGTGCTCAGTATGAGAGCTGGTTTGGATTGCCACACTATAAAACTTGTATTTAGTGTTCTGAATGTAGCTTAACAATAGCTTTTTTTGGTTGTGTAATCTATCTCATATAAAACTTTCAGATAAATTAAAATGATTTCCAACTTTGCACCTAAAAGTTAACTGTTTACAAGAGAGATGCAAAACCTTGTTATATGATTTTTCGGTAGATGTGTAGCGTTTGCTAATAATCGAATTTCGAATTTTTGGTGCCGAAACATAGTTAATTAGATCAAAATAAACAAGTTTTCGTTTATGCATTTTCCGTCGCAAATGAGTATTTAACGAGTTATAGCGGTAGGTTTAGTTTTGTTTATGATGACGAATGCGTTCGAATAAACAGCTACTCTTCTATTTTTGAATTTTTGTTGCTTGAATCACGGTAATAACATCAAAATAAACTACTTTTCTTCTATAGACTTTTTGCGACAAATGAGTATTTTACGAGTTAGAGCGGTAGGTTTTATTTTTTGTGCGATTGAGCTGTTTAGGTACGTTTAAGCACTTTGTAATTTATTACTTGCCGGCCCCACGGAGCCTGAACCCACTTCTAGAATCTTTTAGTTAATTACACAATAGAAATTATCACCAAAAAACAACGAGTTAAAGCAGTATCAGCCAGTATGTTAACTTTCGTCTTAGATGGCGGGAACGGGCTCGATCATTCAAGCGCGTTGGAAGGAAGCGCCCACTGCAGTGTTGCCATACAACGCACTCGATGAATTACCTCCGCTTCGAACACTAGAGGGACGATAGCTAATTTACCGCTATAACTCGTAAAATACTCATTTGCGCTGGAAAGTGCATAGAAAAAAACTTGTTTATTGCAATCTTATTAACCATGTTTCGGCACCAAAAATTCGAAATTCGATTATTAGCAAACGCTACACATTAACCGATTCTTCTACAGACAATGCCAGTTTTAGTCGATTTATAATTCATCGTGCTCACAGAATGTGCCCTAGAATCACTAGAGGAACACATTTAAGAACAATTTACATGATTGACGTTTTGCTTGCTGATGCATAATTTTTGAGTTATTCAACTTTGAAGTTATAAAAACATTGTATATGAAAGTGAAGAAACCAACAAACCTAAACTAACCTGAAATAACTTAACTTAGCCATCCCAAAATAGATGTTCTCCCGCTAAGAATCTGCGCGTGTTCCTACAATGCGGCGATTACGCTTTCAACTTTATAATGATCTTCTTACCTGAATGTTATTAATGTTTAGCCAAAAAATTAGGCATTAGCAAGCAAAACGTTGTTCATTTTAAACGTCTTTAAATGTGTTCTTTCATCAATTTTTGGGAACAAAATTTTTAAAATCTTTGAGTGCATTTAAGTAAAAACATATCCTAATTTTTCATAGCCATTTTTTTTTAATTGAGACAGAGCAAAGCTTCCCATTTATGGTATTCCAATTGCTATTATCAACATCAGATATAAGGTGCAAATTAATGTTGCTCATCATAATTTTATTAATCTGTGAGTGCATTAAAACTACAAGAAACAACAAGCCCTGCTTAGAAAATCATGTCTAATGTCTGTCTCAATAATTAAACGGAGTGTTTTCTAGGCAGTAAAGTAGTAAAATTTGAAAAATTGGAAAAAAGATAATGAAAAAAAGTAAATTTTGTCTCCAGGGTCACTTTACCTGTCAAGGTAGTAAAAACTATGAAGTGAGATAATATACTGAAAATTGAAAGTAATGTACTGATGTATAAGGAGTATAAAGATTTTCAAAAATTTCTTTCTCCAAGAATAAGAAATTAGCCGCAGTTTATGGGAAATATTCCTGTCAGTAGTGTCTACTCGTTTCCTTTCAGTTTATTTTTTTATATGATAAACTGTTGCGCTCATAGTTGAAAGATGTCGAGATAAGGTCTTTGCTGAACATTTGTTAGTCTATTTAGGCTGAGATACATTAGGAATTTTGGTAACTTTTTTGCAATGATGCGTTGGTTGCTCTTTTTTGTATCAAGTATTTTAAGTATTAACTAACTTGTTCAAATGATCACTCAGCAGTCGCAATTTAGCCAGCTTGTTATTTTTGTTCAATTTTTGGTTATCAGAGAAATGAATGGGCCTTAGAATTTCCTCAAACCTATTCCATGACATAGCATCTGCAACTAGTGCTAGATGCAAATCACTTCCCTCAGACCAATAATGTCTATGACTGGGCAACTGGTGGTATCCAGACAAAATAAGAATTCCAAGTACTGTCCTCAAACTGCGTACTGAAATGTCAAATTGCTTACCCTTCTGACATACTTACAATTTCATCTGATCACATATTAGTTCACATATGCTCTCAGAGAAGAAAAATTCAAAATTTTGAACTATTGTTTTCTCCTTCAAATTTTCTGTTGGAGTTGTATTACTCAGGTCTTTCAACATCAATGGAAATTGTGAACAAATTTTCTTACTCCAGCTGGATGTGAAACTTTCTTTTTGATTTTTACGCTTCTTTTTTTGTGGCAGCTGCATTTCATCTGGTTCCTCATTTTCATCTTCATTGGCAAACACAACACTAGCAGGAGCCTGCAATAGTCTTGAAATGAGGTTGTCAATGTCGCCACATGCATCTTCATCTGCAGACTCTTCAGCTGAATCCTCATTGGCTGGTGGAGGTTCGATGAAAATTCCAGCTTAGTTTTCTTCACATTCCTCTAACATTTCCAACATCGTGTCCACGGTCAATGATCTGATAATAAACATTTTATAGTAGTGAGTAAGAAGGCTGTTTGCTATTTTAAACTAAAATTAGCTTTGCATACAAATGTAATATTGTTAACCACAGAAATAAACCAATAAACAAATATTGAAACAGTTGTCACATCTGCTCAACAAACTATATATATAGTAGGCCAGGGAAAAATTCATCATAAGTAAATTAAATAATAAATTTATTTCAAAATAGATATTCATAACATAAATCTAAGCCATTATGCATATTTCATTGAAATATCAGGAAGCTACCTCAACATTTAGCTTAGGTAATAAGTACCTCTATTTAGCTGACATCCTGCTAGCAAGAGTGTCTCTGACTAAATGAGATAGCAAAACCATGTATTGCGCTCACTACTGCCAGTAAATGTTCAAACGTGTCCATGCATGTAATAACAACGCCGTGGTGTAGTAACTTGCCCTCAATTACGCTCGTATTGAATTCTATTAACATTTTAAATTTACCTACTATATATAGTTGCGTGGGCTGATTTGGGTTAATGACTTTCTAAAGTACTCCATTAAGCTGTGGTTTAGGTGCAAATGGTGCAGCTGCAGCCATTGTTCAAGACCCATCCATATTTATTCTTGGTCTCCATGTTTCCATAATTCAAATTGAACAGATTGAGTTTGGTGGATATAAACACTATAAAACATTTCTTTTTGCGAGTTGGCTCTTCAGACAAGCTAGTTGGGTTTGAATGTACAAATTAAGTAAAAAGAGTTGTTAACAAAATTCCTTGCTTAAATTTAAACCTGTGAGTGAGTTGCCGGGCCTTCATTTTAATAGCCCATTTTCACTGTAAGTGTTTTTAGTTATCTAATTGAGTCTGATAAAACTTGTTCTTCATGGAGCATTGCATCACCTCTAATTGTAGTATAACTAAATCTAATACATAAATCCATTGAAACATAGATCATGTTCATAAGCTAAAGAATAGGTCCATTGAACTTTTGTTTTCAAGAGTTGGAGGTGATTCCTCTAAGTTTTTATGGGTCTAGTTTTTCTCTTCCGAGGTAATTATTTTTCAACATTTTAATTTAAATTCTTCCTTAGCTTTGTTAGATTGTATTGAGCTCTTTTTAGTATTTTAGAAAACTCTTGAACAAATTGAGTGTTGTCATTTAGGGTCAATATTTTTTGACATTTTCATGTGTTTACGGCTATTAAAGATTTCATTACAGGGGGAAACTAAATTTTTAAATAAAAAGTATTTCTAAGTACTGTTTCATATGAATTTTTTATCTTCCAGGACATGGAATTGACACGCAACCCAAACAAGCTGCTGATCACTCACTGCTATTGGGCAATGATCCACCTACACTGGTTCCTATCCCTCCATCCCAACCAATTTCAGAAATAGGGATCACAATTTTATCATCTTCTTGGCATCCTCCAACTCTTCATATGACCAGTGGTTTAAGTCCTCAACCAGCCCCCAAAAGAGCCTATTCAAGTCCTCAACCAGCCACCAAAAGTGCCTGTTCAAGTCCTCTATCAGCCAACAAAAGAGCCTATTCAAGTCCTCAACCAGCCACCAAAAGTGCCTGTTCAAGTCCTCTATCAGCCAACAAAAGAGCCCGTTTGAGTTTTGAATCTGGTTCTGAGAGAGACCATTCAAGTCTTCAATCAGCTTCTGTGAGAGCCTGTTCAAGTCCTCAAACAGCCACCAAAAGAGCCTATTCAAGTCCTCAACCAGCCACCAAAAGAGCCTATTCAAGTCCTCAACCAGCCACCAAAAGAGCCTATTCAAGTCTTCAACCAGCCACCAAAAGAGCCTATTCAAGTCCTCTATCAGCCACCAAAAGAGCCTGTTCAGGTCCTCTATCAGCCACCAAAAGAGCCCGTTTGAGTTTTCAATCAGCTTCTGTGAGAGCCTGTTCAAGTCCTCAAACAGCCACCAAAAGTTCCTGTCTTTTATTAGCTCCCAAGCAGGCTTTTTCAAGTCCCAAATAATCCAGCAAGCAACACTGTTTGACTCCTAAATCAGCCACCGCTTCAACTCGTTGCTCATCTGCAAAAATAAGACCTACCAACTTTCCAATCATTCACTGAAGTAGCTAGTTTAATTCTTTCTCTAGCTCAGATTCTTCAATGTGCAACTGAAATTCTCTCATCAATTTGTCAGCCAGAAACTTCAGTTCAACAAATTCAGCTCTCAAGTCCAAGTCTGTCCTGTCAGCGAGAATTATTTGCTTGTCCCATCAGGGTGGAAAGTGCGGCAAACTCGAAGGAATGCAAGAAAAGACGCTTCTCTGGTCGGAAAAGGAGACCTGTTCAGCACAAGCGTTTCAACATTGACACGCAGCTAGCTCCATTGGACCCAGAGCTGGGACCATACCTGAGTGAATTCATTAAAATGAAACTGAAAGGCAAAATGAGGCACACACTCTATCAAAAATGGATGTCTGTCAATATCCTTGTGAGCTGCAGCATATCAGGATACAATTTGTTGAGAATTGGGTGATTTAAATATTCCCGAAAATGCCGCTTCATCCAAGGTTTGATCCAATTCATAACGGTCATTCTTTCATTGAGACCTGTTTTGGATGGCCATCATCTGCTATACCTATCAACAAGAAATCTCTGCAAAGATGAGCTCGAACTATTCTTAGGAAAAATTCGTCTGCTGCAGAAGTTCTCAGATGCCAAAACGTTCACGCAGAACTTTGCCAAGATTACTGCCTTTTCTCTCATTCAAGCTCCTCTCGCTTCCAATTGCGAGACAGCTCCTAATGAGCAATTAGGAGAGACCTTGGGCTTCTTGGCAGAGGTGAGATGAGTCTGGTAACCCTCTAAGGATTACATACATGTCAGAATAAAATTTAAGATGTTGTCCAGGTTAGAGACCGATTTTCCAGACTCAATTATTAGGAGTCTTATTAAATTTAGATTTGCATTTTTTAGACTTATTCCTTCAAAGTTTTCATTAGTTTTGATTAGATTTGGATTAGGAAATGTAAATATATTAGACAACATTAACTGTTAGAAAGAAATTGTGGGAATGAGATAGAGTGCATGAACTTAGGTTTTACGTTAAGCCTTGTATTTAACACTTCTCTGCTTATTACTTTCAATCTCGTGTTTCCTTTTTCCCCTCATATCTTGTTTCCCCCATGATATCCCACATTGCATTCCCTTATCTCCTCACTAAATGGTGCTATTCCCCTTCCTCTCCTCTAAACACGCTTGGTTTTAGTGGTTAGGCAGGCTTAAACTAACAAATAATCTAATCCAATCCGATCTTTTTGTCTCTTCTCTTCTTTTTCTTCATTGAGGCTCCTTATATTTTAACATTTAGAATTATGCTCTAGTTTATCATCTCCATTTCTTCGTATACTTTTCAATGCTGCTTCCCATCCAGCTTAATTCTTTACAACTGACCTCTTTTTCTAGTTGCTCTCACCTGCATCTCAATTTATCATATTAGCTTTACTTTCCATTTTCTCTAAGATTTAAATCTGTATTCTTGAATGCAACTGAAATGCTTGCTTATGAAGCCAAAGACTTCATTGAAAAAATTGTTAACTTGAGTTCACATTTTTTTCTTGCCTTTCAGGTGCCAGAAGAAAGTGAAGTAATTCCACCTATCATTGAGGTGTCTGAAGAGGAACAAAAGGCTGCCGTGGTGTTCAACGGAGCCACCGAGATCAGAGAAATTTTTGCTTCTGTGGAAGTGGAAGATGCCGCCACTTATATCTCTGGTTACCCTGCCATGAAAACAGACGTCTACCACCAGGAACTGAAAAAAACATCTTTGGCTGACTGCAGTACATGTTCTTCCATTCTTAGCGTAACAAATTCAGTTTTCATTTGTTTGTTTCATTTAAAGAGTATATTCAGTCTGATGATCCGCGCGAGGGACTGAAATATTGCAGTAAGTCTTTTGTACTCACTATCATTTGTTATGAGAGAGTCTTCCTTTATCTTTTCAGTAAAATTAGTCACCTACCAGGCTTCTGCAAATCTGTGTGTAAAGTAATCCATAATAACTGCCCTAACCTCGCACTTGCTGTTCTCAAATAACAATGTACCTAATAAAGTTTTTTGTCAGATGCAGAACACTGCAGTCAATTAAGGCGTACAACAGATCTCTCCGGACTACATGTTCCAAAGAGAAACTCAAAAAAATGATGCATAAATGATTCATTTCACTTTGCTTTGATTCACTTCACAGTGATTCACTTCTGCTAATGAACAACCATTAGTGTTCAACTTGTGATAGCCTGAAACTTCCTTATATTATAATAATAATAATAATAATAATTATACTGGTCATTCTAAAGTATATCTTCGTAATCCATCATGCTAAATTTCTTCATTTTTGAATATAAAGTGTTCATTTCATTTTTATTTTATAGTTCTTTATTTACTGGCATGCAGAGTGTCCTGATGTTTCAATATAGCGCTACTGCATTAGGAGTGCTGCAGTTTATTATTTATTGATCTTTTGTCGTCTGTGATTACTCAAGTCCTTTCCTTCCCCTCAGGGGGATACAAATATTATATCTAGGGGAATTAGCACTCCCAGGGGGACAATGTGAGGGCCTGAGCTGAAAGTTAGGTAGGTCTTCTATTTGTTGAAATAAAATGTGTTTTGTTATGCCAAGGACCATCTTTTTTTCGGTTCACTGCTGTCCTGTTTTTTCAGTACCTACTACTTTCTTTTTCAACTTTGATTTTGTTTCATGAACTTCTTTCGTATCTTACTGTTTCTATGCCCTTTCTGCATAGATTCCGCGTTCCCTTAACTCCATACTAAATGTTGCCTTCTTCCTTCCTCTCTTTGGATCGCCTTTGTTGCGGATAAGAAGGCTTAAACTAACTAATAATCTAATCAAGTCCTTTCCTAGATTTTAATAGTTAGTTTTATGTTGTTTCTTTTGTATAAATTTTAGAATTTATAACCGGAAAAATGTTGAAACGTGCCTAGAGCGGTGGTGTACCAAATGTTTTGATAGGAAAATTGTTTATTTCATTCATTATCGCCAAAACGTTACGTGATGTATATATAATGTATTTTCAAGTGAGGAAAAATATTTTTTCAGGGACTAATTGTTGCTTGTATTTTGCTCCCCATTTTTAAAGGACTAGTTATGTCAAGTCCCAAGGTGAGAGTTTATTAGGGCATTTTTTGATGATGAAGTTTCAAAGCTTCGTTTTCTTTCGTTAAGAGCTCTCTTTTCTTTTTATTCACTGCTGTTCCGTTTCTCATCACCTATGATTTTCTTCTTCAGCGTTAATTTCGTCATATTCTTGCTCCTCAATTTAATGTTTCTATGTACAGGGTATCTTCCCCTCAGAGGGATACAACTATTGTATCTGTGGGAATTAGCGCTCCCAGGGGGATTATGTGAGGGCCCGAGCTAAAAAAAAAAGGTTAGGTAGGCTCTCTTTTTATTGAAATAAAATTGGTTTTTGTATTCTTACGACCCATCTTTTTTCGATTCACTCCTGTCCTCCTTTTCAGCACCAACTACTTTTCTTCTTCAACTTTTTCTTGTTGCATGAACTTCTTTCTTAGCTCATTGTTTCTATGCATCTTGTGCATAGATTCCGCACTCCCTCGGCTCCATACTAAATGGTGCCTTCATCCTTACTCTCATAGATACGCTCTTTTTTGTAGCGGTTAGGGAGGCTTAAACTAACTTATAATCTAATCTAATCAAGCAAAATATATAACATGTTTTATTTCTAATAAATATCTGAGTGCGGAATTTTATTTTATCCTTACAATCCGGTGCGCGATCGTCAGCCTCATCCGCATGAAGAAGGTAATAAAACGTCTTGTATGATTGAATAATGTAAATTTTCCTACAGTTTGGATAGAGCTTTTAATTTATGAGACTACAGGTAGGATTAAATTGAAGATCAATAACCATTTAGTTCTGGTAGATTTGCACGTAGCTGGACCGAATTCAATTTTTCAAAAATCAAAATCTGTACCTGCGGAAGCACACAGGCAGTCGGTCCTGTTGTTGTTCGTACGTCTGGTAGGCAGAGTGCGCTTCGTAGTAATACGCTGCCGCCGCAGTTGACGTTATGGTTTGTAGGGGACGTCATCCGGCTTGTTTGAAATGAAGCTTTCTATTGGCTGGTTGAATTAGCGAATGTGCGCGGCTGTCCCCGTAGAAGTGACTTTACCTCCTTTAGTCTACCATGACACCGACTATGACTGAACCTGCGATTACTGGTGCGGCTGGATCAAATACTATGACGACCACCACCAGCATCGCCGTTTTCGCCCGCGAGGTGGCGGCAGCCATGCCTAAGGCAGGGACCATTCTTTCGAACGCCGAACTTCCGCTCTTTAGCGGGCGCAGGCGTAGGGAAGACCCAAAATTTTGTGAAAACAAGTCTTTCAGAACGCACGTCGAAAACCAAAAAGCGTACATGACTTCATTGCCTGACGTAAACTCCGATAGTGCTAAGAAGGAAATGTTAGTTCGCTCAGCTCATAAACAAGTAGGGGATTTCAATTCAATAGTTACCAAATTGGTGAACTCAAATCAGCAGTGCTCTTTTGAGGATGTACTTAAAATTTTATTATATATATCGCCCAGGGGCGAGAAATCTGTACACGCATTAGCATGTGATTTGAATCAGTGGCGTTTCATAAGGAACGAAAGTCTTGCCACTCAGTTAGTTACCGCTTTTGCTAAAATCCGAAAGCTAACTGAACACCGGTTAAATTCGGCAGCAATAGCGTGGCAGAGGCACCCTTTTTTCACGGCTAGTGCGAGTCAGAATGAATTGAAACGCTTCGTAGGAGACTCTATCGGCTTAAGTCTGGCCATTAACGTGCTAGCACCGTTACTTGACGAAAATTTTGCCAAGAAAATCTTTGACGCGTCGTTCAATACCTCAGGGGAGTTATTGGCCCGAATTGTTGGTGTCCGAAATCATCCAGAAAGCAAACCTATTGAAGCTACGACTCAGTATTCGACTAGAGAGACATTTTTGGTGGACGTTCAAAACGAGACGGAAGATGACTTTGACGTGCAGGAACCCATTCAGGAGAATGAAATGTATTACGGCTCGAATTACCGTAGCCGCCGTTTCCCGGGGCGCAAGTCGAATCCTCGACCTTGGCTCAGGAACTCTAGATATCCTAGATCCAATAAATCCAGTGGATACGTGGTGGACAGGGCCATAGGATCCCTAAAATGTCACACAGTGTGAGCGGAAAGCTCGAGTCAGTCTCCCAATAACTTTCCAGCTAGAACGAGAGGGTCTCCTTCCTGTAGTTTATACCATAGTTCAGGTCGTGGCGATGCCAACTGTAGGTCACAAGGCGATCTGAGCAAGCCCCATAGACCAGTTGGTCCCTGCTATGCTTCGAGCACTTCGCTCGAAACTGTAGAGCGTCAGGAGACGAAGTAAGACAGTATCGTACTTAGCGTAGGTACAACGCAAACAGAGGTGTCAGTAGCTGAGGCAGGCATGAGATCCATTATGCCTAGAATCCTGAGACAGTAGACGACAATTTTTTAGTGTAGGAGGTGTAGGAAAGAAGCGTAAGCCGATTTTGCCCGAGGGTTACCGCAAGACTCGTTAATCCTAAAGTTATGGCATTTACGGATCCAGATACAATCGAGTTGACCGAATTTGTAGATCTCTTGTTTCACTGCATCAACAAATTCGCTGTGTTGAAAGAACATGAGCTGGCCGATAGAATATCACCAGAGAAATCAGCTGAGGCTTATTTAGCAGCTACGATTATGACAGCGAACGTCTTAGAAAGGAAGGCGCGGACCTTATTACAATAGGAAGTCAAAGAAACCAAGAATAATTTTGAATAACAAAGATCAGTATTTAAGCGCGCTGTTAGAGCAGCGAGAAATGCCTCATCAGTTACAGTAAAATCAAGTGCCTGAATAAAAAATTCAAACCTAGTAATTGGAGCGTTAGAGGCATTAACGCTAAGAGTAACGTTAGTGGTGAGGTTGATTTAACTATCTCGTTACCAGGTACTGAGAAGGTACTAAACACTAGCGCATTGATTATTAAAGACGCTTAATTTATTTACGATTTAATTTTAGGAAGGGATATTTTGAATAATGCAGTTATTAATTTCAAAGACGGTTACTTGGTGTGGGAACGAGTTAAGATTCCTTTCAACGAAATAGGTGATGTGAATACACTGAGTAAGGAGGAAGTGATAATGAATATCGTAAGCAACAGCGACTGCTTGATGTCGGAAGTAGTTGCTAAGAGCACGAAGAAAGGTAACCGAGTCCGCGGCAGAGTGAGTGACCGCGAGAGAATTATAGAAAAAAAAGCTGTTCTCGAGCGAGTAGCCGGGAAGCAAATGAAAGAGGTAAACAAGGAAAGACCACTAGTGGTTCACTGTGTTGCTTTAGAGGTGCGTGGTAATTCAGTGAAAATTATCAACGGTTTTGTAAGAAAGGCTTAACCAGGTAAATATATAGTAAACAAAAGATGTTTCCCTAATGGGATACTGATCGCGGAATCCCTAATTACGATTATGAAGGATGGTAATGTACCACTCCTTGTATTAAATGGCACAGAGGATGCTATTTATTTCAGCGACAACAGTATGTTGTGCAACTTAAAAGTTGTAGATGAGGAAGAGATAGAAAAAGAGGTTTACCTGACTTCTGTAGAAGAAGCTTTGAAGGAAGCAAATTGTGTAGAGCATGTTAATCGGTCAAATTCAACTGAAGTCACCTCGAGTTGTTGTGGTGGAAACGTAAATGCCATGGCCAAGGAAGAGGTTTAAGTTGAAGGTTGACGAACTAAGGCAGAAGTGTCATTGTTCTCGTATTGAGGAACGGGAAGCTTATGCACAAGTTGAGGATGTGTCTATTGTACCGAAGAACGTCCGGTGTCCGTTAATAAGTGTTGTCGTATTTTGTGACTATAATGACGATAAACCATTACTGACTGACGTGTTAAACAATTTTCGTGACGTGATCACGCTTTAAGGCGAGACTATTGGTGTTACAAATGTAATGAATCACAAAATTGTGCTTAAACCTGATGCACTAGTGCTAAATATCCAGCCTTACCGCATTCCTCATAAATATCAGGAGGAGTTAGTTCACGTAAATGAACAGATGCTCGCACAAGGGATTATTGAGCAGTCCATGTCGGACCACAATTTCCCTGTTATTATTGTTAAAATAAAGAGTGGCGAGATACGACCAGTAAATTATTTCAGAGCTTTAAATAAGATAATAGTTAAGGAGTCGTATCCGATCCCGCGTATAGATAAAATTCTGTCAACACTCGGTGGAAACAGCGTTTTTTCAACGCTGGATTTTAGATCCGCATTTCATCAAGTAGAACTAGAGCGGCCAAGCCGAAAGTTTACCGCCATTAGAATAGGCTACGAAAAGTACCAATTCCGTAGAATTCCCTATGGACTTAGTTCAAGCCCGAGCGTTTTTCAACGCGTTATGTCTTCCGTTCTAGCTCCTATATTAGGTAGGCTGTGTTTCGTGTTCCTTGACGACATCTTGGTATATTCACAATCCAAAAACCAACATCTGACTGACAGTAGTACTGTCCTCAACTCACTACGCGCCGGTAATTTATCTCTCAAACTTGAGAAATATCAGTTGTTTAAAAAATCTATAGAATACCTAGAACATGTTATTTCGGCTGAAGGGATAAGTTTTAAGGAATCCGAAAAATTGCAAAATTTTGCAGCACTAGTAGATGTGAAAGAATTACAGAAATTTTTAGTCGTGGCGAATTATTTCTGTAGAAATATTCCTCGGCTTGCAACAATTTCAAATCCCTTGTACCGACTGTTACGCAAAAACGTTGTTTTCGATTGGAATAAAGACTTCCAAACGAGTTTTGACAGTATTAAAGCAGCTCTGACTTCCGACACTGTCATGCGACATCCTGACTATACAAAATCATTTCATTTGTTTACAGACGCTTCAAATTCTGGATTAGGCGCTGTCTTAATGCAATCTGAGAACGGCGGAGACAAAATTTTGCGACCTGTAGCTTATTTTAGCAAAAGCCTGAATGCTAGCCAAAAGCGTTATAGGACAACCAAAAAGGATTTTTTGGCATTGGAAGTGTCCTTGAAGCTTTCAAATACGTAATCCCTGGGTATCCCATTTACATTTTTACCGATCACCTGCCCCTTGCTCCTCTCTTTACTAAAAAATTTCCTGATGATACTGCGATGGCTAGATGGTGCATTAATGTGCACTCCTACGACCCTATCGTTAAGTATTTATCAGGTAAACATTACGTCGTTGCCGACCGCCTAAGTAGATTACCAGTAAATAACGACAGGCTCACTGCTAAAGAACCACAAGGTTGCGCCGAGCTGCTGGCCCAGCCTGAGGTATGAATCACGCTAACGAGACAGAAAGCAAAGGATCGGACACCAGACGTTCCCAATGGCACGGCGGTACAGATAGACGTGAAGACGGGAGATGCAGACGCGGTCAATCCGACAGAAAAACATTCGACATTATGACAGAAAAACAAGTGTCATGGTCCCTGAACGATTTCATTGACGGACAAATACAAGAACCCTTCTGTACGGAGATTAAAGAGGCGTTACTTCATAATAGTAGTTCAACGGTTCCCGAGCTACAAAGTTATTTGATTGTAAATGACATTTTGTATCGACGACGACGAATTGACTCACGTACTAGCACTATACTGACATCTGTTATGCCAACTTCATTGATGGAAAAAACAATTTTCGGTATACATTATACGTATCATACGGATGCATTGCACACTTTATTTAAATTCAAGTTAAAATTTCTCCATACTTTAGAAAGGACTATCATTCGTAGGTTTGTGGACAGATGCGGCGTGTGCAAGCTTATAAAAGCACACCCGGCCGTACCTATTAGAATTTTAACAGCGCCAACAGCGAAAGAGCCTTTTGAAGTAGTGTCATTGGACTATTTGGGTCCTCTACCAATAATTGATAATCTGAAAAAGTACATACTACTAGTGATTGACTTATTCTCTCGCTACTGTAAATTGAACGCTACCACTAACCGGCGAACAGATACGGTCTTATCATGCCTAGCGAATTGTTTCGCGACATTTGGTTACCCGAAAGTATTGCTCAGTGACCAAGCTCTCGAGTTTAAATCAGTAGCAGTAAAACAATTTACTAAAATTCACGCGATTGCAAAGAAAGAAGTTCTACCGTGGAGTGATCAATCGAATGATATTGTTGAACGTAGCAACAACAAATAACAAATTTTATTGAAATTGTACGTAAGTTTCCTGACTCACACGGAATGGTATCAGTGTTTAGAAATGGTGGAGAACGCCATTAACAATTCCTTAAATTCTACCCTAGGAGATACACCTAGTTGTGTTGTCTTTGGCAGAGATGCGTGCCCCTATTTTCAGGCCGAGAATTTCGACGTTACAAATAGCTATGATTCCGATATAGACCTCGTAAATTTTCGTGCTGCGGAAGCGGTTAGGATTGTTGAAAACGTTACGACACTAATTATAAATAATTCAGCTGAACGCACGATGTATCATAACTTAAGACGTAAGGATAAACATTTCGCTCTAGGCGACCGAGTATTGCTGAAAAATCATCACAGAGCAAGTAAATTAGACCTTTCATGGTTGGGCCCCGGAATTATAACCAGGGTTAAAAGTACATTGCTTTGAAATTCAAATAGGAGACAAAATCCACTAAAGTAACATGAATCATGTGCTACCTCTGCGTAAAACGACATGAAAACGTTTTCAGCTTACAAGATTTACAACTATTACCTTACAACTTACAACGTTTACTTTTACGACTCTTACTTCACGACTTACGACGTGGTACGACGTTGCTGAGAAGTATGACTGAATTACTTCGATCAGTGTATCTGTGTTGATTATGTATTAAGTATTTTCATTATATTAAATTGCTTATGCCTCATAATAACCTCGTATACGTTTGTGCTCATAGTTTAGTTGTGAGTTTATTCGCTACAAGAAATTGGAATGTTTTCTTGAATTCTGTTACCTTGAGTTAAGCTTTAAGTTTTGTACTTTAAATCTCAAGTTTTAAAAATAGAATTACCACGGTCTGTGTGGCTTGCAAATTTTTCGTTCCAGACGACGCTGTGTGCTCGAATGTTATTGCTGAATTGACAATAATATTGTTGCGTTAATTCCGCACTTGCGAAATTAAATTGCTGACGCCGCCTCTTTGTTCAGGAGACTGTCGGTCTCGACACTTCAGCAAAATAAAAAAATTAATTTAAATTGATCGTTGGAAGTTAGTTGCTTCGATTGAATCAGCATTAAAGATTACTCGAAATTTCTTGAACACAACTCTAAAAGCAACTCTTGTTTAAAAATACATTGGATGGATTCGAAGGAACTTATATTTTATTGTTAAAATAAAATTGGAAGTAGGGTTGTCCTAACGAAAGCGTTTTTGATTCTGTTTTCATGCAAGCATTTCGTTAAACATTGTTATTTTCACCCTGGCCGTGCTAATCAGTTCTTTGTATTGTCTCAATTGCAGGTCGGCGTGGGTGCGTAAGCAGACACGAGTTGTTTTCTTGTTCTTCAAAGCTTCAATTAAAACACGCCGGGTAACGTGGTTAATAAGATTACGTGGCTGAGGCCTGTACAATGGACAATACTGGCTCGTCTGTGAGCGTAGATACGCTCACTGCAGCCCTGGTTGAGTCTCGGGGTATGTTGACCCAGGACTGGGTGGCTTCGAACGCCCATGTAGACCTCATGCCAGACTGGATTACTGACGTTTTGCTGATGATGGTGACTATCGCCATGGCTTGGTAGTAGTCGCTCATTATCTCAATAAGCAGTTAGAATTGCTAGCTGAGCGTGTCCGGTCAGAGGATTTTATCCTAAGGCGCAGAATTGTTATGTACCTAGGTACAAACTGTGAAATTCCACCACCAAAAGAGTGAACGGCAGAACGTAGACCTCACGCCCGATCGGTTCGAATGTTTGTCACTACTGTGGTCACTATTTAATGATCTCGGCAAGTGCTTCTATAGTCCTTTCTGACGTGACCGTGATCAACAGCACACGGAAGTTAATTCCGAAATTGACATTTACGTTAAGTGTAAGATAGATAAATTAGGGGCGATAGTTCGCTGCCACCAGAAGCAATATGCTTCGAAATTAAGACTACTGATTTTTACTGAGTGTGTGACGCACACTGGGGGCCGTTAGCGCGCAAGCGGAAGCTTTTACGTACCCCCCTATCTCTACAT